>PVKA01008532.1:0-72580 GCA_004027165.1 Ctenomys sociabilis
AAATTTCAAAACACAAGATGATAAAAAAATCAACAGTGGTTGTTACATTACACATTGCTGTCTTCAAAGCAGATGTTCAGACTACAAGATACAAACACATAAAATAGGTGAAAATGCTAAACATTAACTATTACTTTCAATAAAACAGAAATTAGTAGTAAAATTATCATAGTTATCATATGTATATGACTTGGAGGATATATATATATATATATATATATATATATATATATATATATATATATATATATCTTTCCTTACTTCTTTCTTTTCTCCTTTCCTTCATTTCAGCTGTTTTATTTCCTGTTAGGCAGTGTCATCTCTAATTTCTGTAAGCAACCCAAATGCCCATGCACCAAGGAATAAACAAAAAAGATGTGGTATTTTTATACAGTGGAACATTACCCTGCTATAAAGAAAAATAAACTTGAAGCTTCTATATGTAGATGACTACAACTAGAGATCATAATCATATGGGAAGAAATCATACCTGCATTTGTAAATATTATGTTATCTGCATCGTGTAAGAACCTGAGAGAGTAAAATAGCTTTGACCAAACTTATAATTTTGTTTTTGTACCTGAGAGATTATTTTCTCTATAGCCTTTTCTACTTGACTTTTGTTTTTCACTTCTGTTGCTATCATTTCAGTGTTTGATTTCCAAACCCATGTACTTCATACTACCAGGGATGGGGCTCTGTGGTTACGTTTGGCTTCTGGAGCTTGTCATTTCCTTTTTTATTTTGTTTTCTATGTTGATGCTGGCCAGTTTCTTATGGTAGTATTGTGGTTTCCCTGGAAGACATCTCTTCTTCAGGTATTTCCTAGAGGTAGGTGGCTATTTACCTTTTTCTTTCTTTTTTTGCAGTACCAGGGATTAAAGTCAAGACTTTACACTTGCCAGGCAGGCACTTATGCCACTGAGCCATCTCCCTGGCCCTAGGTAGCTTTTTATAGCTACCCAAAGAAATTGCTTTCCCATTTCTAAAGGATGCAAAGTTACTATTACCTAGTCCTGAGTACTGTTACTATTTTTGGGATGTAGTGATAATTATGGCCCCATATAATCACAGTGTTATCCTACAGGGTAGAAGAACTTGCCATAACTTGTATGACATTTAGGCTCGTGTGGTATGGTCATTAGTAGCAATAGTTTCATTTACTTATTTTAAATTTTTTTATTAATTTTATTGAGCAAGAAATAGCAATGAGACACTTTCAAACTGATTAGTAGGACATTTTCAATATTTACTACATTGCATATTGTTGTCTTCATAGCAGTTACTCATAGTACAAGATGAGGACAAGATATCCTATCAAAACACTATTAGTACAAATCTTTCTTCTCATTGAATTAAGAGAAAGTAGCTGTCTATCCTATATTGTATAAACATATACAAAATTGTCCTTCATTTATATCCCCTTTTTTGTTCAGTTTTGTCAAAGATGTGTATGCTATTATTCATAACAGCAGTGGGTATTTTATAATAGCAGTAGGTTATCCACATGCCTGGCAATGTCAAAGGTTGTTGACTTGAGCCTTTTACAGTTCAGCCTATTAATACAGCTTTACTTTTCATATCTTGTGGTTATTCTTTTCTGTTGGATGGTTAAGACCAAGATAAAGCAAGACCTATATAACAAGAAATGTAACTTTTGTATGTGATAAGGTCATTCAAATCCCCTTAGGATTTATCCTGAAACCCTGTACTGCTGTTTGGAGATCCTTTGTGGATGAGTTACGGCCATTGTCTCTCTGTGAAAGTCTGAGAGAGTGTTTCTCTCCATGTGACTTTCCTTAGGCACACTATAGGAATTGATCATATTCTTCTGTGGTCCCATAATCTCCTTGATCAGTAAATTTGGGACACAACTGAGTTACAGGATGTTACAGTACAGGTTTTCCTATGTCCTGAGTCCACACTGACCTTGAAAGTATAGAAATAGTTTTAAATGTAGCTTAACTACCAGCAAATAGTGATAATCATTAATATGCTACCTCTGATGACAAGAGCAAACTCTGCAAGGTGCTGGAACCAGTCAGTGCATTTGAGTAATGAAGGACACACACATTATATAGAAGAGCAAAATGCTAAGGTAGATAATGTGCACATATGGTGCATAACATGCTGTCACATTACTTACAATAATACAAAGAGTGTTTAATTATGTTAACTCCTAAAATGCAAATTCATGTAGAATAATTGGAAAGTGACTTTTTCACAAAGACCAAGTAAACTGAATTGCATTTTATTTCAGAGCCCACAATTTTAAAAAAATGCAAGTACAGCAAAAATTTCTGTCAAATGCTCCAGAGGACCCTTGACTTCTTTTTTCTTTTGATTATGCTTCACAATTTCAACCAGTACTTTTTAGAAAATGGGAGAAGCAAAAACTTTGATCTCCGTGGAAGATAGATGCAAAATGTCGCAAGGACTCTAATTGTTTTGCTGAGAAATTTAATAATTGTGGAGAAGATCTCTTTATTTTAATAGCTTCTTATCACCACAGGCAGCTCACTTAATGACCACATTTTCTCAAAGGACCTGTGTGACATCATGGAATAGCCCAGTGCTTCCTGATATTTAAAAGCTCTGTCACAAATAATTTTCATTATTCTGTAAGATTGTTGGATTCCTTGGAAAGTCTCACAAAGCTCCCTTGCATACATATGCATACCTTTATATGTATAATATATATATATATATATATATATATATACATACATATTACATACATATATATGAACATGATACACTATATGGCTTTAAAATATATTATATTATAAAAGTAGAAATATAAAACACCATATGCAACATCTCAATGTGCTATATATATAGATTCATAGGTACATAGATAGATAAATAGGTAGATAGGTAGATTGATAGATAGATAGATATTTAGATAGATGATTGATTCGAATCCAGTGAGCTAAATCTTGGGTTTGGAGAACTTCAGGATTTCTTCCTTCGAGTAGCTGTTCTAGATGAAGAACTGTCTTATAGGGGGCCAGCCAGATAGCTCAGCAGACTAAAGCACAGACAACGAGGTTCAATCCCGGATGTGCTGTGCCAGCCCCACCCCCAACGCCTCCTGAGAGGGGGATTGAGACTCAACATGGTGGCATGTGCCTGTAATCCCAGCACTTGAGAGGCTGAAAACAAGAGGATCAGTATGAGTTGGATCTGTGTAGTGAGGCCCTGTAGACCTTACACTAATGCATAAAAAAGAACCTTCCTATAAAGATGACACAGATCACATAATCTGTCCTATGGCTGACAACTTTTCAGTATACAGCAAGTTTGTTTAATGAATTCATAAATTATGAAAGAATAACTGACTAAATATTTATTCTATGAATAAATAATTGGATGTATTCTGAACTACTCAGCTGAAAGGGAGTAGGAAACTGTACAAATAGTATCAGAGTCTTATGGAGTCCCTGGCAGTTTCTTTAAATCATGATTTTGTCATATTTCTTTAAAGGCGATTTCATTTTTGTCAATTGTTACTGATATGAAAAGCCTTGTCCCAAGAGAATGATATCGACACTGATCAAATTGCTCAGCCAATGGACCAAGAGACACGGAGGTGCTGAGAATGAATGAAGATTTGAGTGCATTCCAATCCCAGCCTTGAAAGAATAACTCTCTCGATTCTCTTTAGGTAGATGAAAAGTGCTCTGTGAAAAATAGATATCAGTTCCCTTTACACCCGAATATTCATTTCCCTAAAGGCTCTTTTATTGGCTTTTACCTCTGCACCTGTGTGCCAGTGTGTATATTTCAGAAAAAAAGGAGATAATAAACCCATCCAAAAGGAAGAGGGGCTGGATGTTGGCCCGCCAGGTCATTTTAGGTTGTGGCTGAGGAACTTTGACCTTGGGCATAAATGCACAGCGCAGCATTAGTGATTTTCTCATTTCCACTGAAAGCGCCGGCCTGCTTGCGACGGGAATATCAAGTGTTACCACGGGTTGCCGCAGCTGCGAGCCATTATTTCCAGTGGCAGCAGAAGTCCATTGAGAGATCTCCTGGGAGACTGTGCAAAATGCTCTGGTGGGTTTAATATTAACCCTTGCCACCACTGTAGCTAAGACTTCCGGCAAAGACCAAATCTCACTGGGCAGCTGCTGCCAAATTCAGGAAAAACAGACTTCATCGCAGGCAGGCTGCATTCAGAGATGGAAAACAAGTGCCTTGTCATGCAGCACTAGGCCCCTTGGAAGGCTTTTGTCTTCATTTGACAACTTCACACTTCACAATGTCTGTTTCATACAGCTCTAGAAAGCTTTCTAGGAGTGAAAGCCTGGCACGGCACCACTCTTGACAAACCAAATGCCTTTTGCACTATAGTCCAATATGTGAGATACATATATCCTTACCAGGCACCCAGGCATGCTAATATTTTGTTTCTACAGCTATTTTTGATACTTCTTCATTTGACATGTCTATTATTTTAGTTTATTTATTGTTTAGGTAAAATTGCACTCTAGATCTCTGCCCCCTTTTTTTGTAAAGAAGGCAAATATTTTCAAAGTGAGCAATAAAAGTCTGAAAAAAGCACACAGAACTGAAAAATGACAGCAGTTATGACTGCTCTCAAGGTTAAATAACCTCACTTTCATGTTTTTAATGCTAATTCTAAGAGTTTGCATGTGAGGTGAATATGCTGAGAAAAGGGCACTGTCTTAGTCACTCTTCTCTCATTGCTGGGACAAATACTCAGCACCCAAAATGAAGAAAGGAAAGGTTTATTTAACTCACAGTTACTGTGGGTTTCATTCCATACTAGGCTGGCACCAAGGCAGGGTTGCACATGGCAGAGAACATCATTTCATGGCAGCAGAACAACAACAATGCAATAAAGAGGAACAGCTAACAAAAGTCTGTCTCTCTCTTATACTATGTTCAGGCTCTTCACCCCAGGGTGGGATGTAGTACTCACACCCATAATCCCAGCAGTACCAAAACCCATAATCCTGGCCTTGGATCACACATAATTCCAGCGGATCATGAGTTAATCACAAATTCCAGAAGTCCCCACCCCATGACCACATGAGGCTTTGAGGGGACAACTACACACAAACCATAACAGGCACCTATGTCCACTTTAACAATCATTTAGCTACTGTTAATAGAGAGAGATAGACATGATCTGAGAGATGGGCTTGAGCCAGGATTTCTTGAACTTGGGTCTGCAACACGTTGCCCTGGATGTGTTCTCTAATGGGTCTGCCCAGTGCTTTGTTTCCAAATGCCCTTGGTCTCTGTCCACCAGATTCTAATGCTGTCTTTTCCCCAAGATGCGAGAGCCAAGCGCAGCTGCAGACATAGCCAACATTTACTTAGATTAATAAATGCTGCTTTAGAAAGCAATGGTTTAGAGGACAGAAAGTACAACATGATCCTTTTAAAAAAATCTATAAACAACATCTGTGTAGCCCGGTATATTTCATACGGAAAATCTAAATGTCTTTTTTCAAACCCTTAATTGCTCGGAGTCCTTTTCAGACTTCACTTTCATTTTGTTCTTCCATTCAGTGGACTTCAAAGGGAAACCTCCGGAGCCCTTTCTCTTACCTGCTGACTGCTGGAATCCTCAGGTGGTTCTCAGCTTGGCTTTGCATTTTCACTTAAAATTAAAGCCTTCAACACTACAATACAGCTCACAAATGCAGACTGATTCTGATGGCTGGGAATTGCATTCCCTTCTACATACAGCTCTACTGTAAAGCACCAGGTAATGAGCAACTGGTACCCAGGTGAACCACACCTCTGTCCTCCCCAGGAAGCAGAGACTGGATACTACAAGCTGTTCTGCCCTGCCATAAGAAGCGGCAGAGCTGGTCCTTCTTCTCAAAGAGTAAAACATTCTCAGTCCTTGGCCAACTCTTTTTTTTAAAGAAAACTTGCTTTTATTCCACTGCATCACTTTCTTATTTTTCTAAAGGTACTTTGCCCTTCAACTCAATGCTGCTTCCTCCAAGCAAGGACTTTCTTCAGCCAGATTTGGATTTAGATTGCTTTGGCAACCGAGTTCTTCAAAACTGCTTTCTGAAAGATCCTGTATTCCCACAAGAACATGACATTGTTAAACAGCAATTTCAACTGAAAGTTAACAAGGTTTTAAGGTAGTTAAAAAACTGTGAAAGCCTGACTCCCAGTGTGAAATACAAAACCTGTGAAATTCAAATGAACAGGAACGCTTTCATTTACTTAGAGCTGTGATTAAGGCTCCAAATGTTTCTTTGTTCAAAAAAAATCCATAGGCCAGAGTGTAAAGCAATGTAGGATTCTTAAAGATGTTATTTATTTTTCTTTGACTCATTATATGAGCTGAAAATATTTCAGTGTGTATGTAGTTAGGTGTTTTCATTATTCAGTCTGTCTCTCTGGTCTCACTAGTGTGTTATGTGTGTGTATAGGTCCTCGCTTTCTATGTGTATACACACATTGCACATATGTTGATGTGTATATGCATGCATATATTGCACATACACATAGCATACTTTTTGATCACACTACATGCAATCACATAGACTCACACATATAAGAAGAATAGAGCACACTGAATTGTGGTAAGAGGCGTATTGAGGAATGCGCCAAAAAACTCAGTTTCAATCTGCAGCTTGTTGTGTCAGTGTGGTCTAAGAACGTGGGCAATGATATCAATATTTCAACACGTTTAAAACCTTTTCACGTATTTCTTTACCATATAAACCTTAATTTTCTTTTTGCATTTGAAAAACAGTAAAAGGCTACTTAAATCTATGATGTAAGTCTGTGAAATATGAAGAAATTAGAAGCTATTTAGTTGCCTTGTTGTTTATTTATTTATTTATTTATTTATCCTTTTCTCATTTTACTGTATTTTTTTGATTGAACTGTTTTTTAGGGGAAGGTTTATTTATTTATTTATTTTTGGTACCAAGGAACAAATCCAGGGCCTCCAGTTTGCTAGACAAGCATTCTACCACTGAGCCAAATCCCCAGCCCCCAGTAGTCATTTAGTTATATGCCTGAATATACTAAGTATTTAAAATATGTTAAGAATAATCATTAGCTGTATACAATTAGTTCTGTGCTTGTTCTGTATTTAATCTTTCAAGCCAGACAAAATTTCTTCTACAAATGTGATAAAATGAGTCAGAGATGTTATAAACTAAAAAATAACAATTGAAAACAAACAAACAAAAAAATAGGATTTAAGGAGAGTGATTAGGGGCTGGGACCACTTTCCCCAAGAAGTCTTTTCTTTAATCAGCTTCCACAAACTTTGTAAGAGTTTTCAATATTTTATACCCAGTATTCAAATAGAGTTACTAAAAACGTCACATAATAAAATACGTAATTTATATTTTGAGCTCTATACAGTGTTAGAAAAGATACCTGAAAATGCTTTTGGGTGCATACTTTTTATTTATTATTATTTTTTAAATGTATTTGATTGTTGCAGGGTCTCATTATGCAGCTCAGAATTGTCCTAACCCTCCTGCTTTCAGCCTCCCCAGTGCTGCAATTACAGCACTATGCCCGGACACTTGCCGGCTCAGTGTGCCTGGGAGGCAGGGCTGGCAAGGCATATGAACCGTGGTCCCTGTTCTTGCCTAAGCAGGCAATTTAGTTTGCTGAGCTATCTCTCTGGCCCCTGAATAATTTCTTTTTAAATGGCATCATTCTAAAATCTATCTCCCTTTAACAAAAGGACCAAGACGATTTCAGCGTACACAACATGTTCAACTATAGTAGTTATGTAAAGAAAAGACTCAACTACATCCTGTATTTATCCATGCTATGGAAATATAGTCATCAAAATATGGATCTCATTCTAAAAATAATAATGCTTTTGCTTAACATTTTAAGACTTTCTTCCTATAGTAACAAGCTATTTGTTTAGACCAGTCAGGGATCTCACTTAAAAGATGGAATGTTCTAGGCAAGGTGGACACAATGTCATGAAACACTTTTGACTTTGGAATTAGCTTCAGCATGCAGGTATCTGAGGATTCAGATGTACCATTCATGTACTGAATACAGTAAAAGCAAAAGAAGTATGAGAAAGTGACCTGATGTATCTGGTTCATAGTCATTAAAAATCAGGTAATATTAAAATAAAGACAAAAAAAGCATACAAAGCATGCTAGGTAAATTAGACAAATTATAATTCTAAGTTGGTATAATTCAATGCATATTTACACATATTAACATGTATGAAATTCATACCTACTTTATGTGCACATATGTGAACAGATGAAAAAATTTCCTATGCACATGTGAAAATGGAGGAAAATATAACAGAATGATAGCACATATCCAGGAAGTAGAAGATTGAATATTATTTTATATTGTTTTGCATTTTCTAAATTATTCATTATTTTTTATTCTGTAATCAGATGATGAAAGGATATTTTAAATAAAATGCTATAATTTTCAAAACTAATGAAAATTGATCTACTTAAAACATGAGAGAAAATACAGATTCAAATATTAATTCTAGAACAATGTAAGGTGCTCATAACATATATTGAAATGGCAGTTTAGAATGTAAAATTAGAAACTCAAATAGAAAACAAAAGCAAATGGAAATGCACCACATAAAAGGAATAAAGAATAGAAAGCATTGAAATGATTCTTTCAATTTTAACCTTTTATTTTAATTATTTGTTTGGTACAGGGTCTTGCTACACAGCTCAGACTCAATGATCCTCATGTCTCAGCCTCCCCAGCGCTGGGATTATAGGTGAGAGCCCGTATGCCCTGTTTCAGTAGCTGGTGCGGAGTGCCCAGGGTTCTAGGGCCAGCATGGCATGTGGTATCCGAGATCGAACCCAGGTCCTTGAGCTTGCCAGGGGTCACTTAAACTGCTGAACTATCTCACTAGCCCTAAAATGTTTCTTAAAAACAAAATTTTGTACTATGTTCTACATAAAGGTATGGTTAAGCCTTATTTTTTAAAAATAGATATCCAAGTCTTGACAAGGTATTACTTTCAAGTCAAATGGATAGATTTTATTTAGCACTCAAAGCTTTAAGGAAATGGGAGAATCAGATAGGCAATAGTCTTATTCATATTTATATTTCAGTGATTTCTTAAAATCTGCACTGGCAAAAAAAAGAAGAAGAAAAGGCAAAAAAAATAGAATTGTTCCATTTTTTGAAAAATTGAAGAGATTACATAAGAAAATACAATTTGTCACTCAAAGAAGATTTTACAAAGTATCCCAACAACATTTCTTTGAGTTATAAAGATAATAAGATGTCACATTTGCAAGACTTTTGTTTGCTAAGTAGCTTTCTAACTGTATTTTTTAAAATAAGATGAAATCATACAGGTGAAGCTACAGACTCTTAGCAGAATATTGTCTTTAATAGCCTCTGATTTTTTGTTTATCACTAATGAATCAAAAAAGAGGTGGGATTGAGGGCTACATATGGTGTCAATACGCTTTAATTAAGTGCAATAATTCCCCTTTTCCTGAGGTAGCTGTGTTAAGACAGGTTTCTCTTCAGAGACTTTTATTCTGGGGTTCTGCATCTCAGCTTTGCTGCTACCCCCATCTGTGGACTTCCACTGCCCTCTCTCGGAATGCTGGGAAAGTTCAGCGGAGTTCCCATCTTCAAAAATCAGAAGTGGAGTTCATTGTCTCAGCTTTGGGATTTTCAACTTCCAGTAAAAATCTTTCTAAGGTTAAGCTACACTGAAATTTTTCCCAGTGAAGAAAATTTGCTTAATTTCAATCACGCAAACTTTGTTTTAAAATGTCTTAGCCATGTTGAAAATAAACGTAGGTTTTTCAGAGCCATCTCATTACCTGTGAATAGTACTTTAAAAACACTTTTGTCTACTCAAACAGATTGAAGACTTTAAGAATGTCTTTGAAGTTTGGCAGTGCTATTTGTTTGCTCTGCTATGAACCAAAGGTGGAAAATATGATGATTTAGGGACTAATTATAATACTATATAATTATTTTTATTTTACCTAAATATTATATGGCTAAATTCTTCTAAAAATCCAAATGTAGTAAAATCTGCAATTCATTTCACTGAATTAAACCCAACATTGACCCTTGTTTCAGAGAGGAACTTTCGAGATGGAAGCCTTTGATCTGTGGGGCAGATGGGGATCTGCTTGCTTCTAGCACAAATCCTCCAAAAATATACAGTAAGAAATGACCTGAAAATGTCACCTCATAGAAGAGTAAAGAAGTGGCCAGAGGGCCCCAAAGCTATCTGCTTGGAGGCTTTGTTAGGACTGGATGTCAGATTTTAATTCGTTGGATAGTTCCTTTCAGAGAAATTTTAAAATTTCTCCTCTGTTTTCAACATCTGGTTTAGCAATTCCTTCAGAGACAAAATAGCCCTTTCTCTCTCATCCCATCTATTAAAATGTACCTAGGCCCTGAGACAGAAATGAATGACCATGTCAAAACTGAATGCTTCTACTCCAGGACTCTGCAGAAATAAGCCCTAATGCCCTAAAACCAAAATATTACAGTAGAACAATCTTCGACAGTTCAATTGATGGAAAATTAGCTTGGTTTCCTGCTATAGCCCATGAAGTCATTTGTTACATCAAAATGCATGAAATATTATTATCAGTTCAACTTACTTCTGTATTTAAAGAACAAAATAATTTAAGTCCCTATATCTGATCCTTTCATGGCTGTTAAATATTTTAATTTATATATATATATATATATATATATATATATATATATATATAAAACTATTTTAAACAGATGTTCTAAGCAGTATTTCCAAACAATACTTACTTACTGAATACCATATGTAAGGAAATCTGAACTTGGATTTATTCATAAAATTTAATAGCTGTGATAATTTAACTATCTTGTAATAATTGAATGCTATGTGATGATACATTAACTTTTAACAACAGAGAATTATTTAATAATTTGGGCTTGGAATCCTTCTATCAATGCACACTTTCCTAAAATAAGCATACCAGTTTTCGTAAATGAAATCTCAATCTGAAGAACCAAATTCACATATTTAAAAAAAAAAAGTCTCTGCATTTAAGTAAAAAATAACAAAGCAGTAAAACTGAAAACAAACAAAATACCTTTATTTATAAAAGTTGCTACACATCTTCCAAAAATCAGTGTTTCTTTCTGTCCCCTTTCAACTCCCTAAATTTAATACACAAAGAGTTGGCTGAAAGTGTAATTGACATATATCTAAGTATCATCACTATTAGCATAAAAAGCATCACATCTTTAGTAAGAACAAAGGCTTATGCTCTAAATTGCACTTGAGTCTAAAATGTATATATTCTAAGTGGCATATAATGATTTCAATATGTGCTGATTCTCTGGTAATATTACATGGCTTGTAAAATAATGTATCAATTAAAATATAATTATTTGAGAAAATTATGATTAAAGATCATCAAACCGATTTAAGGACAAGAGTGTCATTGTTCAAAATTGTGTAAGATCAGAATTCATGAATATTCTAAATCTGTTTACAGCAAGCCAGAGGTTTATGGCAATTATCGCTGTGTAAAATCAAACTTGCTGCCATTTGTAACAACAACAAAAACATGTTAGTTAGCAAGCCCTAGAAGCAGAAAAGGAAGAAATGCATTCGTAACATGTTTTCAAGTTCACGTGTGCTTACTAATGTAAGAAGCAAAATCGTGTAGTTCTTTACAAGCTGCCTCTGCACAGAAAGGTTTCCCCATAGCTAAGCCAGCATTTTCTGAAAACTGTGCAGTCAAGACTGGCAGGGCTGGCCAGGAATAGGGACACCTGCATTGTGATTTTCTCACTGACTTCTGTGACCACAGAGTTTGGGAAGGTTTTATTGGCATACACTGACAAGCTACACTGTCATTTTTTTTTTTTTTTTTTTTCTCGATCTCTGTGTGTGTCTTAATCTCAGGGACATGTCTAATCTGAATATCTGCCTTTATTATAAACACAAAGGTTTTACAAATCTCCAAAGGAACTTGACAAAACCCAGAGTTTTGAGATTCCTTTGCATTCTAGACATTGCTTCCCGCTTCTTGTGGGCTTCACTGCATGAGGTTTGGTCAAGAATTTTCTCAGTCACGAATGTTTTTACCATTTTACCATAAAGAAAGCTAGCTTCAAACCAGGAAAGTAACTTGCCCATTACTAGAGAGCAGTTGAAAGAAAGACAACTTGTACACCACGGCTTCTTTTGCTATAAACATCTTACCTATTATCTTCTTTTATTTTTCCTATTTCTCATTACACTCTCCTTTCTTCAGGTCAAAACAGACTTCATTATTAAACAACATTTCACACTTACAGGAAAGCTTCTATATGCCTTAGAAAGGAAACACAAATCTAGTAACAAGAGTTGTAGTTCTTATATGTAAGGTGTCCAAGAATAAATTTCTGCCAACCTGGGTTAAAGACAATACCTTCCAACTTCATGCCTGTGCTGGCCTTCAGTGTTGGTACTGGTGGGTCTGATATATAAAGAAGTTACTCAGGATGTTGGTGTGTTTTCCACCCAAGTCTACTTTTTGGCTTTAAAATAATTTTTAAAAAATCTTTTTTTATTTATATATTTTGTACAGGGTCTCACTACATAGCTTGAACTGTTAGTTATCCTCCTGTCTCAGCCTCCCTGGCTCTAGGATTGCAGGTGTGCACCACCACACCCCGTTTCAGTGGCTCCTTGCTCTTGCCAGGCAGGCACTTAGACCTCTGAGCTATCTTCTCAGTCCTAAAATATTTTTTATGTCATTTGTTCACCTGAGTTGCAGTGGTACCCTTAGACACCTCTGCATTTCTCTGAATCTTTTCTAGACATGGTAACTACCATGCCTTGTACTTACTGTGCCATAGTACATACAAAATACTGTGGCCATGTTTTGTATTTACTGTGCTACTTTCTGGACCCATGATTCTTTGCAAGCTTCTGCTGAGCTCCTGAGGGAAGACAGAGGTGGAAATCTTACAGAAGGGGCCACCCCAAACTTGCTGATTTGGAAATCACTTTTCAGCTACCTGCTTCTAAGGCATCATCTGTACTCCTTTGTATGTCTGTGTTTCCTATCTAAGGAACTCTTAATTCTCAGTTCACTTGAAAAGTAAAAGTAACTAGACCTAACTAAATTATCAAATATTTTCAATCTACACCTGAATTACACCCCCTCAGCTCTGCCACAGCCTTCTTCTGAGATAGGGAAGAAGGCCTTTGCTTTTCCACAGCTTCCTGATTTATGTCCTACTGAAACCCACTGTTCCAGTAATTAAAACCACGTCACATGTCATTCGACTTAATCACAGTGAGAAATCACCTTTTTTGGCAAATTCTAGTATAATTTTTGAACAGATTGAAATTAGGGGAAACTGACAACTGTCTGCCTGGGGCTGATTTCAAACAACAAATTATTTCAATGGCAAGAGTTGAGTATCCTTTCATTCATCTTATTACACAGGACATAATTGAAGCCATTGAAATAATCTCTGTTTTTAACCTTAGCAGTTGATTTTTGTTATAATCGTTTTACTTAATATCTATAAACTGTGAATAATTTAATTAAACATCATACGATTTGTAAGACCTTAGCTCTAATATGATTACTTTTATTTACATTACATTCCTTACAATTCAAGGGAATCCCAGTTAAGTTTTCTAAAATACAATTGTCCTATTATATAATAATGTAACTTAAAATATCTATAGCTAATACAAATCCACATGGAGAATAAGTAAGATCAAAGTGAGGATCACATGTATAAGCCTGCTCACTGCAGGGGAAAATAGATCATTGTAGTTTTGCTACAAATATTAATAAAGCACACTTATGTATCAGTGATAGACTTTTTCAGGCAACTAGATTATAACCTGTGCCTATTACCACTGAAACCAGTTTCGGTGGTCCAGTTTCTAGAAGGAGAGACCCATTCTTAGCACAGAAAATGTCTTGTGAATTTACATTACTGGTTTTAACAAGGACAAAGAATCACGAGGAGGGAGAAGAGCTGAAACATCTCTCAATCTTTATAGTTTACAAAGATTATTAAATGAACACCAGGAAAACATTGAATCGACAGCGCATATGGTATGTTCAGTCACTAGCAGCCCAGTAGTGCTGCATTAGCGAACAAGGGGAAGAAAAACACACTGAGCACAAGGACGTTGAGATGCATTCGTGAACCCTCCAGGAAATTTGTGAGCCTGCCAGTCAACAGGAACCATACGCTGAATAAAAGGTAGCTGGCTTGTTTCTTAAAATTGCTAAACATCTTTCAGTACTTATAGAAGATTTTTCAAACAAGAGCGTCTCATTTTCTGAATGGTTGCCGCGGTTTGATTTTGTTTTCTCTTTTCTGGACACATGGATTAGATTATCTGAAAGAAAAGGAAACGAAGATGTTACAATCCAATCATTCCTCTATCCAGCAAAGAACATTCAAAATTCAGCCACCATCGGGTTTAATTTCTTCCTCATTAGAGCAGAGAGAGCAGAGAAATGGGGAGGGGGTCACTGACGCAGGAACATTGCAATGTATTTTTAAACCTCGTGGTATTTTTCTTGAAACAGAAGGTAGTAATCAATGAGAAGTTATTCACTGTGGTTCAGCTCATATAATACTTTCCTGGTGTTAGTCTTACCACTATTGCTTTGCACCTTTTTTTTTTCCCCCTTAACCTTAGTAGACTCTCTAAGGTCACATCTGTTCGGGCACATAATGGTTTTTAATCACACGTTTCTAAATGACTAGAACATAAGTAGGTAAAGGGGAGCAGCACTTAAACCGAAGCCTGATCCCTGTTGTAGGATATTTGGGTGGTGGTTTTCTGGAGGATTGAATGCAAAATGGCAGAGACCCCTGCTGAACCCACGCCAGTCGATACACAGCTGAACAATCAAACGCAGGCAGACCCCCACTCAGAGCAAGTCTCCTTCCCCAGGGGAGGATCACAGAGAACACAGTTTCAATTTTAGGGAAACTGTGGAAGTAAGAATAATATATTATCTTTACCAACCCTTGTCTTTGACTCCAAACACCTCTAATGCACCTCAAATCCACATCGGATCAGTTTCAACCAAATTACAATAAGTATTCACAGTTTGGTGCTTTCCCCCTCAATATCTGAACTAGGTGCTAAAAAGGAATTTTCTTCTCTTACGACTTACATCTAACCGCAATCATGGATGATGTGTTACTGACTTCTGTTATAAGCCTTGGGACAAAATCGTACCATGCAGTCCACATCTAAGTAGCCCATATTTACATTCAGCAGTTACTTTTATCCTAGGGACATAAAAGATGCAACTGACATTCACCTAGAGTAACACCCTTCTAAACAGTGAAGAAAATGACTAGGACCTTCAATAAGGAGCTTGTTATTATGGCAGTTCTACTTTCTGTATCATCTATCAGATCAGAAAACAAAAACAAGTTAACTTTCAGCAGTGGTGAATGTGACTAGGCACACATAACAGAGATGTAAAAGGCAAAGGGCTTCAGGATACTGCTGATATGTATCTTTCTGGTACCAGAGATCAAACTTGAGACCCTGCATTTCTAGGCAGGTGCTTATACCACCGCACTATCACTCCAGCCAGGAATAGTTTTCAAAAATATGTCATTTGTGTTGACAGCTACATGTGACTAAACAATCACATTTGAGATTCAAGGTTGAAAAAAACCGAAATTTTGGTGTGCAAAAGGTACAGTAAAGAGATAATATAGAAGGACTTGTGGGTGGACCATGATGCATAGGGAAGGGTGATAATAAATGAATGCTGGTTTGCATTGCATCTTGGAAGTCACAGTGGGCTTCTAGTAAATTATGAGTATGTTTGAACAAGAATCTGTTAATTGGGCTGGCCAGATAGCTCAGTGGATTAAAGCACCTAATTAGGCAGATGCAGGGGCTGGGAGTTCCATCCCTAGGCCTGCTGTCCTGGGCCTTGCCTCTGGTGTGTGCTGAGATAATGATTAAGACTGGGGTAGGGGGTGACAGGCGCCTGTAATCCCAGCACATGGGAGGCTGAAAACAGGAGAATGACGAGTCCAATCTATGCAGTGAGACCCTGTAGACCCTCTACTAAATACATAAGAAAAAATATCTGTTCATTGACTTGTTTGATTTTAGTACTGTTTGCTTTAACCAAATACAAACTGAGGTATCCATAGGCAAATCTATTCTTGAATGCTAGGCTATTACTTACTTAAATAACGTCAATCACGTTATATGAAAGAAGCATGACATTTTTCTTCTAGTATAAATTAGTACAGAAAAAAGTAAGAATGAAGTAGTAGCACTAGTAGTAGTATTATAAACATCATTCAGCGGCAATCTTGGATTGCTATACCACTTGTTCAACAATCATTTTATTTTTACCACATAAAGCTATTAAGATTTGAGCTCTATTTGCATGTATTTAAAATTTAGTCTTTTGATTTACTAAGTGACAATATACAACATTTGACGCTCTAAAATAAAGCACCTGCCTCATATAATTATGTCCATAAAAGCTGCACAAAGAGTATTAATACTTTAACTTGGACATAACAAGAAAAATAACTCTACTATAGTCTGTGTTATATATAAAATATAAATTTGTAGGACACATCAAGTATATTACATATGTAATATAAAATAACATGCATAAATATACATAAAATAATTTTAAAATTTGAAAACTTATCTCATATGTGCTCATAATAACATATGTTGATAATTTATTGATGACTTCTTACCTGAAAGTATTATTCTGGGCAAAATAGATTCCTAGAGAAAAAACTGTGTGGCTCCTGAGAAGGCTTGTAGGGGGGGCAAGTGGGTTCTCTGAGGCAGCCTTACAGGTAGATGCTCTTAGTGGGATGTTGGGGTCCCTGACTGAAGGGCAGACATTTCTTGCATCTTTAATGGCAGGAGATGAAGGGAAAATAGGAATGGCTGTCATTGGAGGAGGTGAGCTAAGCCTTCAAGAAGAGAATCTGGACTCATACAGACAGACTGAAAAAGGTAGGAATATTGAAATAGCAGATAAACCAGATAGAAGAAAAACCAAAAAGAAGTCATGGAAGTACTTTGGTAGAACATTTTGGAAATAAAAAGATATATTGTATAATAAGAATTATTTACACTTAGTTATTAAAGAACCTCGTAGAACAACTCACTAAGGTGTTCTTCACCCTAATGCACATATTCACAATGAATAGTTTTTTTCTTTTTCTTTTTTTTTTAATGTATTTGGTTGTTACAGAGTCTCATTACACATCTTAGACTCATAGTGATCCCTTCTGTTTTCAGCCTCCCCAGCTCTGGGATTACAGGAGTGAGCCCCCAAACTTGGACTTGATGGCCAGGTCAGCCTGCCCTGGTGGTATGGCATGTGGTGCCGGGGATTGAACTGCAGTCCCTGAGCTTGCCTTCACCTGCCTAAGGAGGCGCTTTAGTCCACTGAGCTATCTTGCCGGCCCCACTATGAATCATTCTTCAGAAGAATATATTTTTCCATGAGCATAAGTTTTTTTTTTTTTTTTTTTGTGGAACCGGGAATTGAACTCAGGCCCTTGTGCTTGCCAGGGAAGCACTTATTCTACTGAGCCATCTCACCAGCCCCGTGGGCATAAGTTTTTTCTACAGTGTAAGGACTGATGAGTACAGAAATACTTTAATTCCATAATTCTTTTGCTGCTAATTTACATTCCAGTTGATATTAAGCAGGTTAATGAAACTGAAATATAATATAGCAATTTCCAGATGTTACTTGATAATTTGATAAAGCACAAGTTTTTATCATTAATTTAAATCCTATTACAAAGTAAGACAGTTAAAATTTTACAAGACTAAACATGCTAAACAATTCTGCAATAAAGCAATTTAATGAATGTAAATTCTCTGGAGTAGTTTAATTTGCAAGACAGTAATTTACCTAACCATAGGTGTAACAACCTATTAATTGGTAATCATTCATTTGTGAGGGCTTAACTTCTTTTAGTACTTCTGTGAATATTGGTAAACACCCATTCCCAGTTTTAAAACTTCTGTCATAGAGACAAACTCCTACTAATTCTGCTATTACAGTTCAAATCATCGGAAAATACGAAAAATGTTTCTGATTGTTCTCTGAAAGTGCGCTATGGCATTGCTTATTCTTTTTGTGGGCATCTTACATAGCTAGTGCATGACATACCAGCTTTAATCACTGATCCATCACCATGAGGGCAGCTCCTCAATTCTTTATTGGATTTTGGAATTGAAAGCCAGAGACAAGAAGAACACAGAACCAAAATTCAGTAATTTAGTGCTTAACAATATGCTACATACCCTATTCATCTCTGTGCACTGTTCAGCCACATTTACACTTAGCATGCATCTCATGTACTACATAAAAATCTCTCCAAGCATCTAGCCAGCCAAAACCTTAGGAAATGGAGAGAGGGCTCATTCGCTTTAAAACATAACAGTTTCCGTAGTGTAGTGGTTATCACGTTCACCTCACACTTTAAAACATGATTTTGAGGAAAGATGGGACCATATTCTAGGTACAAAGAAGCAGAGAGTGAACATCAGTGCTTCTTAAATTGGAAATCAGACGTAGGTCAGCCTGATTGGGGTTTCTTAGAAGGAACACAAGCAATAAGCCAGTTATTCTAGGAGCTGCCTGCAGGGCTAGATTGGCTGCCAAAAATCCTATGGGTGCACTTTCCACTGATATCCATTAAATAACCCTTAATTTTTTTCTGTTAAAATCTCTATTGTAACAGGGAAAATTGAGGAAGACACTTATTAAAAAGAGGCAGCAGCACATGTGGTATTATTTTTATAGCTATTCACTGTGTTGATATAAAGTAATGCATTTGAGTCAAATATCATCTGTGTGAGTAGTTAAAGTGAAAACCGATCTGACTTGGTGCTGTGGCCCGACGGGCTGTCCAATTAGCAAAATGATTAGCCAGGCTAATATCAACAGGCTCATTCCTGCGTCAGGTTGACAGCTACATCGCTGTCCAGATTGCAGGCCTCCCTAGGGTCTGAGCAAGAGGCACACACTCTTTGGGGCATGGGTGTGTATGTCCTTAACAAAATGCTGTTCATTGTGTTTCTATGACACAGAATCATCTCAATGGTTTTCCAATATATGGATGACATTGTCTTTTAAAAAGCCCTATACCTAACTCAACGTACTTGCTGGTTATTCCAGAAAATGCTTACAATAGGAAAAGTTGGCTATATAGCAAATGATGCTGTACATGAAGTATATCTTTGGTCCGTACTTACAATGACCGAAATTAGTTTGAATAGCTAAATCCTTTCACAGTGTTAGTTGACTATTACCCTAATTTAAAATTCGCAATGTATTACCCTAATTTAAAATTCTAGATTTATTTCTATAATGAAGTTCTCATAAGTAACCTTTCTTTTTGTTTTTTGTAGTTTAGGGAAGGGTCTACAGGGTGTTCAGGGTCTCACTACTAGATCAGACTTGTAGTGATCTGCCTGTTTACAGCCTCCCAAGAGGTGGGATTACAAAGTGCACCAACATGCCCAGTCTGAATTGCCATATCAGTGCACCCCAGGGGTGCAACCTCCAGCCCCTGCTCCTGTTTGTAGGCACTTCAATCTGTTGTGCTATTTGGCCAGTGCTAACTCTCCTGCTAATGCAGCTGCTGGATAGAAATCCCTCTGCAGGGAAGTCACTCTACACCTGAACATTTTCTAGACAGCTTGGTGATTGGCCTGAGAATACACATTACACAGCACACTTTTGTTCTGATCTTTCTCACCTTATAAGAAGAAAAAAAAAGATGATTCATAAATCTTATTAATATTATTGCATTCTTAATCCTGGTATCTGAGTAAGCTCAAGGTGTCTCATAAGGCTTCTTAAAACTATGTTTGTTATTTTCAGTGTGTATATACTTGGGAGGGGCTTGGTTTATTACACTATAATATTCACCATCTTCTCAAAAGGATCAGAAGCTCACACAAGCTCTATAACCCTGTATTGGGGAGTTTATTATTTTTAAAAATCAAATCCCAAAAGAGAGAACTGAGCATTTTACTTTTAACCCTAAGTGATACTAGTTTCCATTCTTCCACTAGTGGCAAACCAGGAAACTGTTCGGTAGGAGGCAGGCAGCAGTTGGCTCTCTTGTGGGTTCTTCCTGAGGCTAGTCAATAAAGATGGCAAAATATTAGAAACAGAAAGAGGAATGTCATCCTGGTCTCTGTCCCCTGACAGCAATACTAACTCAAGTTAGCACATGCTTGTTATGACCTTCCCATGACCTTCACTTGCTGTTTGTGACTTTCCAGTGACCTTCCCAGATATCAACTCCCTCTCTCTCTTTTTCTTTTTTCAAACCTTCAGTTCTAGGGATCATAATGAAACCATAGTTTTGCTCTTCCTGAGATATTGCGCGATGCTTTCCATCCTTCCTACCCCCTGCCCACCTTGGGGTATATAGTCTCACTGACTGAGTAAACCCTTCTCTTCCAGTTCATCAGGTAGATGAACTAATTTTAAGCTCTCCATCTCTTATTTTGGTGAAATGGATGAGGTAGGTTGAGATGAAGAATACTGTGACAGGTGAGGGAGGGTTGCAATTTCAAAATAGCACAAATGATTAGAACCGGAAAGAAGACAGCGATGGGCAGAACTTATTGGAAGTTGAGAAGAGGAGAAAAATATAGGTCAATTTCCTCATGGCATAGAATGTTATAAACAGCATGAATTAAATGATTTCAATAAAACAAAAATAACTATTAATCCCAAATCAGCAAAAAAATATTGCACATTCCAAAATTTAAATTTCCTACACATAATTTTACAGTTAAGTGATCAAGCATTAATTATGAATGGGTCCATGTTTATTCTTGAGGAGACAGTTCTATGCTCACCAACTTTATGTTATAAAACAATGTCACTTAAAATGTTCCCTAATTCTATGGGAAAAGACACCCATAAAGCCAAGTGTATGTTCTCTATGGCTATATCATAATGACCCTACTTTCAAGAACATCTTAGATGTGTCTATATGAGAGAGCAATAAAAGAAAAAATTGGAAAAACAGTCTATAACTCAGTTGTGTCCCAAATTTTCTGATCAAGGAGATAACAGGGCTACAGAGGAAAGAGATAGATGATGTAGAGTGCGTCTAAGGAGAGTCACATGGAGAGAAAATATTCTCTCAGGCTTTCTCAGAGAACAACTTGCTCAAGCAATGGCTGTGACTCATCCACATGCCTGACACTGACAAAAGATCTATAAACTGCATACAGGGTTTCAGGCTAAATCCTGAAGGAATTTGACTGACCTAGTCAGTTACAAAAGTTACATTTCTTATTATATACTTCTTGCTTTATCTTGTTTTTAACCATCCAGCAGAAAAGTTCAGAAACAAGGTATGAAAAGTGAGGCCATATTAATATGCTGATCTGTAGAAGGCTCAAGTTAACAAATTCAGACGTTGCCAGTCCTGCGGATAACACACTACTATTGTGGACTACTACTAGACTATATTGGAATATTTTGCTGAGTGCATGCATGTCTTAGTTACTTTTCACTTATTGCTGGGACGAATACCTGACACCCAAAATGAAGGAAGGAAAGGTCTATTTAGCTCAGTTATTGGAGGGTTCAGTCCATATTTCACTGGCTCCAAGGCAAATAGCAGCAGTTCATGCATCAGAAAACAATGAAGAGCAGAGGAGGAGCAGCAGCTGCACCGTCCATCAAGCCTCTTTCTTCTTTCAATGCTGACTGCGAAGACTGGAGCTCCAAGGAGAAGATCAGAGCTCCTCCAAAGTGGCATGGCTGCGAGGGCAAAGCGCCTCTGAAAACTGGGACTTCTTCACGGAAGTGGGACAGGGTGGCAGGAAGCCAGACAGGGTCACAGGAAGCCTTTCTCAATTCCTGGGCCCTGCCCACCTCCAGGCCCTGCACACTGAGAACTGCTGGAGCTGATTCAGCTGACAAAAGGTAATGACTAATACAATGCACCTGCAATTGCAATATTTGGATGGCAATGGAATACCTATCTCTGGCAAAACTAAACAACAAAAAAGAGATATAAGTGAAGGACTATGCTATATCTGTATATTCAAAATAGTTAGGATAGGTATATAGCTACTTTCTCTTAATTCAATGAGAAGAAATATTTTTATTAATAGTGTTTGGATAGGATATCATGTCTGCACGTTGTACTATGAATGCCCACTAAGAAGATAACAATATGCAATGTATTAGTTATTGAAACTGCCCTACCAATCTGTTTTGAAGCTGTCTCATTGCAATTTTTTCTCAATAAAATTAATAAGAAAAATAAGAAAAGGAAAAAAACATAAATAAAGGTTGGGTGGGAGTGGTGGCACATGTCTGTCATCCAAGCATTCAAAGGCCGAAGCCAGAAGGATCATCATTAGCTCAAAGCCAGCCTGAACTGCAGAGAAAGACCCTGTCTCAAAGAAATAAACAAACAAACAAATAAATACATAAAATAGGAGAAAAACTGTAGTTTTTTTCTTATTTATATTATTCACACACACATCTATATTCATCTTACATTATATATATACATATATATATATATATGTATATATATATGTAGCATAGTCTAGAAGATAAGTTTTATTTAACATATAAAAATTAATTTATAATCTAACTTTTGTAAATATGTACTTCTTTCTTCTATGTTTACTGCAGGCTCTATAAAGTATATAGCATTCATTGAGGTATGTTTGAATGATATTTTATTATAAAACTTGCTCTTCTTTAAATTTTTCAAACATTTATTGAACTAAGAATCTTCTCTGAGCTTTGTTTGTAACCCTGGTACAGTGGATTTCCAACTCCTGAGCTATGCTTTGATATTTGACAATGTCCCAGAATAATCATGTTTTCAGTAGTTTTTATTGGCCTTCATGAATTAAACAGATATTCCAAATACACATTCATGTAAAATTATTTACAAAATGCCTCCAAGGAGACACATTAATAATTGCATTGGAAAATCGAATTTGCTTAGTGAGATCTTTTCATAGATCACTGGAGCTTGTTTTGAGAACCAATATCACTAAAAGTTTCCAGTTTTTCTTCTTAATACTTCTTAAGGATGGACTTATATTCAGCCATGTTGGTATTTGAAAAACTTTTCTGTTGATTAACTTTGACTTATAGAATGTTTTATTCCTTTGCTTTGAATTTGCCATCGACTTCACCTATGGACACTTGCATACAATACTGTAAAGGTCTCTTCTCTTTGGAGCCAAAGCTATTGTTTTTTTAATGCTTCCTGTAAAATAGTGAGAATTGAATGTTGCAGCATTTTTCTCTCAAGTCAAATGCTTTTTTTTCTTATTCTTTTATACTAATACATTTTAGGTAATGGGAAGAGCATGTCTATACTGATCAAAAACTAATTTTGTTTGAATCCTACTATACATTATTTTAAAATTTCCTCTTATATTGATCTTTGTGCAAATGCATGCACCTATATCCACTTAGCTATCCTACTAGATGCATTTAAGCCATTTTAATGTTTTTTAAAGTCA
Organism: Ctenomys sociabilis; assembly: GCA_004027165.1. Taxonomy (NCBI): domain Eukaryota; kingdom Metazoa; phylum Chordata; class Mammalia; order Rodentia; family Ctenomyidae; genus Ctenomys; species Ctenomys sociabilis. The sequence goes on from PVKA01008532.1 coordinate 23,525, forward strand.
TTTTCTTTTGGGCTACTCTGACCAAGATGACTCCACACATCTGGCTTTCCTAAGCCTGTGATCCAGACACTCCTAGAAATAGCCCATAATGCATAGCCTGGGCCTGATTTGGAAAGCAGAATAATATTTCATTGTTAGGTAACAAAAAATCGATATTGTTTAAAATGCTTGTAATCTGAGCCTCCCTCCACCCCCAAAGTGACATTGACTGAAATTTCTTCATAAAGACAATTAGGCCATTGCTTCTCGTTCAAATGCATACCCCTTCATTTCCTCTAATTTTATACAATGTAAATAAATACTCTGTAATGTTCAGAGGCTACTGGAAACTATGCATGCCTATCATGTGTTCTAAATAAGGCCCTCTTGAATAAAGAATTACCTTTGAGCTAAGAAAAGTAATAGTTACTAGGCGGAAAGGTCAACAGGAGCAAGTGGGCTTTTTCCTGTATTTGTCTGTGAGAATAAACATATGGAGGAAAATATTCTCATATAAAAGAAATCAAACAAAGCAAAAGTCTTCAGAAAATAGATTGCTGCAGAAAGTTTATTTAAACTTAAGACTCCCGTGTGGAATTAGCCAAGTTACTGTGCACCGAATAGAATGAATAATTCCTTTCCAATATGGTCCACTTTCCTTTAATTTCTGAAAGTGGTGTTTGGGATATTTGTGCCCAGTAGAACATGAGACATTTCAACATCAGCAAATTGAATAAAAGACATAAACCTCTGAAAAACGGACTCACAACTGTAGCACTGGTTAGATCTGTATTCTCAAAAGTTTTGAAGTGATGAAAAATGTATGAGATTATATTGTACAAATCAAAACCAAAAAAAAAAAAAAAAAAAACTTTTAGGCTTCAAAGTTTCAAAATAAGAGAATCATATCAGTTATAAATTTCAAAATTTTATTATAAAGCATACTATAAAAAATGAACAAAAGTATTCTATAATTTTTGTAGTGTTTCATAGTATAAGGAAAGTGATACGGAATAGCTACATTATTAGGTTAGATATAGCTATGCTTAAAACTCTAGGTGATTATAACCGTTATCACTCATAAAAGTATGTGCTTTTCTTCCATTGACCAGTGCATAATAATCTGTACTGCTCTTTTGCTTTTGACATGAAATACCAGTTTGTGAGTCTTGACAATCCCCATAAGGCCGTGCAGCTAAGCAAGAAGATTATGCATCATATCTTCTCCAAAGAGACAAATGAACCTTAACTCAGAAATATTGAAAACCTCTTCCAGTACCAAATGTAAAAACTGCCAAGTAACATGCTATTAAGATCTGGGCTGATTTTCACGTGTCATTAATGAAATTTATCATTTGCTTATTTGTGCAGGGAGTTGAGTAGAGGGCCTCTTTAGTTACTTTTCTTATTGCTGACATGAAATACCTAGAACCCAATGTTAAAGGCTGAAAAGTTTACTTTACTACACAATGTATAGAGGCTTCAGACCAAAATGGTCTGCTCCAAGGCACGGTGGCAGGGCAAAGGGGCAGTGAGGAGGAGAAACAGTTCACAGCAGGAAGAGGGTAGCAAAGCAATCAGGCAGCATGGAGCGAGCCTCAGAGTAGCCCTCCTCCTGTGCCTCGTACTATACCGGGCTGCTTGTCCTTAAGGCAAGTAGCACCAGGACCTATGAGAGCTTCCCATTATCCCCCTAGAACTACACCAAATCTATCAGCGCAATAATTTAGGAATCATACATGATTGAGTCCTGCATCACATATTTAATATTCATTTTCTTTGAAAGAGAATAAAAACCAATAAAAAATAATGTGCAGCATCAGACACTAGATACAGCCATCTCTGAAATGCCCACCACTTCTGCATGGGACATTCAGGGCACACCTAGACACAAGGCAGAACACATGTTCATTGGGTGCTCTAGCCATGAGCTACACCTTAAGCCCTAAGAGACTGCCCTTGATGGATGATAATATGCCAACCCTACCATTAATGAAATATGTGAACAAGGAAGACAAACGCACTTCTTTCCTTCTGTTTCTGTTTTATGCTTGCTTACCTAAAGATTAAGGTCTGGTTTACTTAGATAAAATGTACTTGTGTGAGCACCAAAGATCAAATGAGAGCAGAGACAGCTGTTAAGAACATATACAGGGATCTGGGGAGATAGCTTGGTGGTCTAAGCACCTGCCTGGCAAGTGCAAGGACCCAGGTGAGATCTCTGACACCTGATACCATGCCTGCCCTGGGACACCAGCAGCATTGTACCTGCTACTGAAATTGGGCATGGTAGCTGACATCTACAGTCTCAGTGGTGGGGAGGCTGAGAAGGGGATCATTATAAGTCCAAGCTGCATAGTGAGACCCTGTACCAAATGCATAAATGAAAACAAGATTTTAAAACAAGAACATCTGTATACAGTTGCCAACATTAGTGACACAGAAATAAATTTTTGCATTCTATTGCAACAGAGGCAACTATAATTAATGGTAACAGGACAGAGGAGGGCTTTATATAATTTTTTGCCATATAGAAAAGTATGCGAGGAAGTAGAAATGGAATGATTTAATGTAATTCTCCCTGTATAATCCTACCAGAAGCACTGTCCTTTTACTCAACAAACTAAGTGCTTTCTTAGGTAAAAGCAGGGGCCAGGGATTGATCCCTGGCACCACATGCCTTGCTGGCCCTGCCCCTGGGCATGCTGGGATGGTGATGGAGTCTGGGTGCGGTGGTGCATGCTTGTAATCCCAGCACTAGGGACGTAGAAATCACAAGAATCACTATGAGTCCAAGCTGTGTAGTGAGACTCTTCACAGAAAAAGAAAAAAAAAGATAAAATACGAGAATGAGGTTATCCTATCAGATATTAAAATATGTTAACTACACCTATCGTCTTGGTTATTTTTCTCTTGTTGCTGGGACAAAAACAAACAAACAAAAAAATCCAGTGTCCAAAATTAGAGAAGGAAAGGTTTATTTAGCTCACAGTTGGTGGAAGTTTCACTCCATACACGGCTGGCTCCAAGACAGAGTGGCACAGGATGAGGGCAGCAGGTCATGGTGTCAGAAAACAGCAAAGAGCAAAGGGAGGAGCGTCGGTGGCTGCAGCAAGCTAGCCTGTGTCCCTCGCTCATATTATGATCAGGCCATTCGCCCCAGGACCAGTGGAGCACTCACACCCATAATCCTAGCAACACTCACAGGCACAATCCAAGCATTGGATCATGAAGTAATCACCAACTCTAGATGTCTGTCCCCAGGACTGCATGAGGCTGCGGGGGGCACCTAGACACAAACCATAACATCTATGTGAACTAAAAACACTGTCATACTCAAGTGAGGATGTATAAACTGATAAGAGTTCCTAATTTATAGCTACCATACATTTTAGAATTTAGGTAATTGTCAAATGTGATTTTGGACAACAAAACCTCCAGGAATTTGACCACATCTTCAAAGCATTAAAAATTATTCCAACACTGCCGTAGCTGGTGCAAATGTCAGGATTATTTCATCACCTTATTTTATAGAAGGTGTTTTATATAAAACACCTTAGCTTCCAGCTGTTGTAGTATTGTTCCTTTAATAGGGAGATAATTAAGGCATGTATTTTCTATGAACATGTATTTAGAGATATTACACCTTAACTGGTCAATCGTGCATTGGCAATCTGACAATGCATAATGCAACAACCAGTGTTAATGTTCTAATCTTATTTTGAAATTCTGTACCATTTGTATTGTGTTATGTTGCTTTATTTTATCTTTGCTCTTCTCATTTGATTTTTTTTTCTCTTTAAAATGGAAGATGCATCTTTTGAAGCATCTGTAGCTTTTCAGTTTTATTTCTTTTAAGATGTATCATATGTTTGTGACACATAATAATTGCATTAAGCTTGGAGAATTTATGTCTATGTCTAGATCTATATCCCTATCTTTATTTTTGAAATCAATTTACACTCTGTTCCTACTCAGTCTTTCCCCCAGTCCTATACCATATCTACAGATTCTGTTTTGGTCTTTCTTAATGTGGCTCTTTAATTTTATTCTTCATATATTTTATATTTTTGATTTTTCATATGAGAGAAATCCCATGCTTCTAGGTTTTTAATTTTAAAAGTAAAATAATTTGAAACAACAGTTGTCACAGTTGTAACATGGAAAAGATTGCTGCCCCACATATTATACTATGTATAAACTAAATAGTGAATTATTTATCTTTCTCCACCTTACATGGTTCAGCTATTGAAATACAACCAAGTTCAGTGTTGGATACCATGTATCCTGTCTTGGTTTTTGTTCATTGGTTTGGATACCAAAGAGATTTCCATTAACTGAACTATATAAGGTTTACTAATTTCTCAGGTTGAAAATCTGAGCTTTCAATAAATTTATCGTTTCCTAAGTTGCTCCTTAAGTCACAGATGAATCTCTTGAGACAAAATAAAACCCTGAAATAATCCTGGCCACATAGATGTGGTGCAAGAGCATTTGCCATTTGTCTCTAGGACCCACCCCTAGTTGGCACGGGCTGCAGCAGTCATTCTTTCCTAAATGCTCTTTCTGTCCTAGAGCAAGGACCATGCAGAACTACAAAGACTGGAGCAGAAAAGGGTTTAACATAAGGTCGCTGCTCTTGATGATTACAAAAGAGGCACGGGTGCTTCAGAATACTGCATACATTTCACTTTCAGCGATCTGCATGGTGATTGAATGCATTTTGCAAGGTATTTATAGTTTTGACAAAATACACCGTTGTCTGAACTTCTGCCCACAACCAGAAACCGAACAGGATGCAAACCTTCATTTCGAGAGTTCACTTACGTGTTTCTGAATTTGAACATTCCCCTGTGCTAATGGGACATTAAGAGCTGTGGTTAACTCAAGACGATGAAAATTTGGAAGGCCTACCACTTGCATAAAAAGATTTTCTTATGTTTTCATACAGTGGCTTAATGAGCTGTATCCCAAGAGCTCCTGCTGGGAGGCACACGACAGCGAAGCCTAAATAGCAGTCGAATCCTGTCTTTTTATCAAGAACATTATACTTCAAAGGTCTGTTTGTTGCCTTCCCTTTCCTGGATACCCCTAATGTATTAGGCTCTGTGTTTGGCTCTACCCTTAAAAACCAGAAATGAAAAGTTGTTTTGGCTTTTCTCAATAAAATCTTCACAAACTTGATTTTTACCATGTACAAGTGAGTTTTCCATTAAAACTCCCTTTTCCACTTAAAGAAGGCGGAGAAATTGTCTGTACTAAAGTCCATAATTAAAAACAAAGAGTCTCCAGTTTCTCCACTTGCTTACCTATACGTTGTACTTCTTGATTTTTACAGTTTAAGCTTTTGCTTGATTAATTGAACTTGGTATACCACGTTACAACTATGTGTTTAGTTTGAGTGGGGACTTCATTGCCAAAGAGTAGAAATGGCAGGGACATTATATCTGATACTTGATCTTGCCCATGAATATAATTATTCCCATTTTGACACAGAACACAAAACATTACATACTTAGGTTTCTTCTTGTAATTGTGTTTGGTCTCATGAACGCAGACTGTAATTAATGGAGAGAATTCCCCTGATGTAACTATAGTAGGAGGTTTTATAAAGGCCCTCCCATTTCATTGTTGGCCCTCCTTGGAGAATATTACAAGACGATTTCATGTCACTACATTGCAAATTATAGGAGAAAGAAAACTATAGATGGAATAGTCTAATGTGGACATTCTAATTAGAAAAGCATTGCCATATTGGCCCCTGATAGAATGGAGTCGGTAGATAAAACTCACTCTGAGCTCTTCAGACTGGGGCAGGACATCTTTCAGCATTTCAACAGAGTCATAATAAAGCAAGTCTCAGGTCTGTTTGTTGTGCTCACCAAATGGGATGGGTACCAAGGCGTGTGAGAGCGTAGGCTCAGTGTGAATCTGGAGAGATCACATTGTCTTCCAGGAGCAAAATCTAGGAAGAGTATTAACTCATGAGCACCTTTTAAGTTAATGAATGATGGGAGAGTCCACCTAGATGATATGGTATTCATGAACAAAATGTTCATAGCCAAAATAAGAATTTGCAAAAGAGAAAGGGGTAGGTATGATTCCAGCTAATTGCATAGAGTAATTTAATATAGTGAAGAGGTACATGTATTCTACATGAAGAGGACACTAAAAGACTGTCTTCTCTTCAAGGTGTAAAGGAATGTTTGAACTAGACCTGAAATAAATTTATTGAAGAAAGCGATCTTGGCTATCCGGGAGAAAAAAAAAAAAAGAATAAGTTTATCAGCAGGAATCCAAATGTATTAAAGTAAGCAAAGGATTTACTGGTGTTTTTAAGGAGAATGTCATTTTAAGGAAACTCGAAATTTCAAACAAGTTAGTTTTCACCTCTATTTATTTATTTATTTATTGGCAGAACCAGGGATTGAACTGAGGCCTTTGCACTTGCCAGAGAAGCACTTATTCCACTGAGCCATCTTCCTGGCCCTTTTCACTTCTATTTAGGTCTTGCTTAATATAATTTATTATCTCAACTTCATAAACCTTAGATTATCATTTTATTTTAGAAGAATTCACAATTATACTTTTTTTTTTGGTACCAGGAATCAAACTCAGGACCTTGCCCTTGATAGGCAGGCACTTGTGCTGTTGAGCTACAAAACTAAAGTTGGTAAATTTTGATTCAAATGCAACACAAAATTTTGTATTTGCATATACAAAACAGGATAGATACATAGCTACTTTCTCTTAATTCAATAAGAAGAAAGATTTCTACTGACAGTGTTTGGATGGGATATCATGTCTGCATCGTATGCCATGAATGACTACTACAAAGACATTAATACACAATGTATTAATTTCTGTAACTCTCCTACTAACCTGTTTTGAAGCTGTCTCATTGCAATCTTTTTCTCAATAAAATTAATAAAAACGAAAAACACATTTGCACTTTAACTAGCTGTGATTTAAGTGATATGACAAGCTACTGTTTCATGAAATCTAAGTTTTTTTTTTTTGTAGTTAGATATTTGGTTTCTAAAACATCTGTAAAGAGACATGGGGAAGTCTCTGATGCACACCATATGTGTCTTTCCAGGAATCTTTGTTATTATGAATGCAACTAAGCTCTGGACCAAAATTGTAGCATTTTCCAAGGCACAATGTTGATGTATAAATTGGAAAATGTAAAGTCTGCTCTCCATTTGACCCAACAACAACCTATGAAGCACAAATATATAATTTAACACTGATTAGATTGAGCTGTGCTATACCATAATATTTTTAAATGTAAATAAGAATACATGCATTCAGGTGTTTTATTTACTTTGCATCTAAATATTATTCAAGGACTAATGAGATCGCTCAGTGGACTAAGCACCTATTTAGGCAAGCACAGGGACCTGGCTTTGAGTCCAGCACTACATTCACCTCTAGTTATGGCCCCAGGTGCTCTGAACCAGCAAGAGTCTGGGCATGGTGGCACATGCCTGTAATCCTAGCACAGGGGAGGTGGAGCAAGAGAACCACTATGATGTGTAGTGAGACCCTGTACCAAATACATTAAAGAAAGAAAGAAAAGAATCAATTGATAACTATTACTCAAACATTTCCACTATGTATGCTAAACATTCAATCTTTAGAATAGCTGGGGTATTATAGATACCCAATATCAAAGACATATTTAAGGATCTTAGGCACATACCTATTGTCAAAGCTACAGGAGAAACTAAGTAGAGATGATGGTAATATTAGTGAAATTCTATCCCCAAAATTATACATATAAGATAAGCTAAAATGGATAACTTAGAACTTTGATATTGAGTTGTACACATGCAAATTTATTTTTATTTATTTATTTATTTTGCTGAACCGGGGACTGAACTCAGTCCCTTGCGCTTGCCAGGGAAGTGCTTATTCTACTGAGCCATCTTCCCAGACATTATACATGCAAATTTAACAGGCATGGTAAAACAGTAAGTGGACCAGGAAAACATTCACTGAACATAATTGAAAATGGTTCGTGTTACTTTAGTCAGAGCTGCTGGGCATTTTAAAATGACTACTTGAGTATTATATTTAATGGTATCAAACATGCACACCGCTATTAATGTTATGTAGGCTCATGTTCAAGTTCTTGACAAATTTGCAGAACACAATACGATTTTTCAGTATGACATGATTTAATTTAAATGTCAGATTTATTTTACACCTAAGCATCTTCATCCCTCCCCATCTTTATTTTTTCTCCAAAAATGGCACTATATGAAATCTTTGTTCTTTCAGATGTTTTAAAAATGAATTATGCATATTGGATGGTGGATGAATACATATTTTGTGCTCTTTAACCTTTAATTTTTGTCTCTTTTTAAAACAGAAATCCAAATAACCTTGTTTGTTCTTGTCATAAAATGACATTTGTTAAAGAAAAGTCATCCTATTTGATGCACAGTATCTCATTAATCTTTATCTGAGAATGATCTTGATTACAATTATGACTTATATTGGAAGAATTTACTAAAAGTGATAGTGAGAGGTATCTAAGGAGCAGCGGCACCAGAGGGCACTGTCCAAATTTCTGTGCTGTGAATCCAATGTGGCTCATTAGAAAAGGGGATCTTTCTGAGAAACTCGGAGAAGGGTCACTGAAAAATACAGCCGCTCTGACATGGAGGTAGCACTCCCATCCACAAAGCGAGACTCAGCCTGGAAGGGCCCACTGGTCAAAGCCACGTGCTGAGTCTTGGCAAAGGGGAAGCTAGGTCCCTGCCCACTTCCTCCAGGGGCTAAAGGCCGCAGACCACTGTGCCCAGCGCGCAGCTGGCAGCGAGGAGGCAGGCCTGCAGATTCTGACACCCCACTCCCACGCAGCTGATCTAAGTACTGCAGCTGAAGAAAAGGCATGGGCGTGGGTCCCTGCCATGGGCTGTGGTGAAGGCAGCGAGGAATTATTGGTGCACTGTGGCTGCGGCGCCCAGCAGTGACCTTGGGATCCTGTGTTTTCTCCTAGGAGTGACTACTCGGCCTTCTCTCTCCTCCTTTGTTATTCTTTCTTCACTTCTTCTCTTCAGGTCTTGTCCTAAATCAGAACTATTTGCTTTGTTTTTCTACTTTATAATTTTTTTCTTTTCATATTTTTGCCCTTTCATTATGCTCTTCTGTGTTCTTTTCTCGCTTTTCTCTTACTAACCTTCCTTCCCTGTAATACTCCTTTTCTGCGTGGTTACATTGCCTTTGAACTTCTTTTCCTTCTCTTCTTTTCTACCTTTCATGTAATTTCTATGCAACAGGTACCTATATCTGCAGGAAAGAGAAGAGTGGGGTCAGTTCTTTATATTACACAATGTGGATGGCAGTCGCATAAGGGTAATATCTAACAGAAGTATGTTTCAAGAGTTCAAAGAAGGGGCCAAGGAGATAGCTCGGCAGTCTAGGTCCTGCTTGGCAAGCAGAAGAACTCAGGTTCAATATCCGGTACACCCTGTACCAAATAAATAAACATTTCATTTCTAGAAAACAAACAAACAAAAACAATGCAAAGAAAATCAATCAGAAATATATCAACAGGTTCTGCCAGCATCATACTTTTAGTTATTTGCTAATCTCACCTCCCCCTTGCATCCCTCTTTTTAATCCTCTTTACATTACCTTTTTAATTTAACTATGAAAGACTTCCAACAGGGTCTGATTATATACCTTTTATTTTTCTTATTAATATTTTGCTTATCTATTCTTTATTTTACTGACTTACTCTCTTTTGTTCTGTTTCTCCTTCACTGTCCTTTCCTCCATCCCTTCTTTTTTCATGTTGCAAACTAATTACCAATATCAGTATATACTGTAAAGGGAACTGGTAAAGCACAACAGTATAAAAAAAAAAAAGATTCATTGCTTATTGTTGTTGCACAATAGGATATATCTTGGTGCTCTTATAACCAGTAAAAATTTTCTCCTTATAGTGTTTATAAGGTCCATTGAGTTCCAAGAGAACATAAGCCCCAAAATCAATGAATCAAAGAACTGGTTCTTTGAAAGAATAAACAAAATAGGCAAACACTAAGGCAAATTTACCAAAAAGGGAGAGAAGACTCACCTCCTTGCAATTAAAATTAAAAAAGGCAAAATTACAAGAGGCTAGGAGATTATTAGTAACTATTATTAAAAAATTACCAATCCCTGGGTCTACCATGACAGCCCTGCCCCTGGGGTATCCTGAGAAGGCCACTGAGACTGGGTGTGGTGACACACATCTGTAATTCCAGCACTTAGGAGGATGCAACAGGAGAATCACTATGAGTCTGATCTATATAGTGAGACCCTGAACACCCTGTAGACCCTTCCCCCAAAAAAAATTACCAACAAACTGAAAATTCAGAATAAATGGATATATTATTAGATGCACTCTGACTTTCAAAATTGAACCAAAGAGGCATAAAACACTGACCACATAATAACAGGCAATAAAACTGATGCATAATAAATAGCCTGCTAGATAAGAGAAGTCTAGGACCTGAAGAATTCACCTGCAAATTCTATGAGACCCTTAGGGAGGATATAACACCAATTCCCTCAAACTCTAATGAAATTTAAAGAGAAAAAACTCAACTCATCCTTAGGATCCAACCTCACTCTGATTCCAAAACCAGACAAAGTACCTAACTAGAAAAGGAAACTATGGACCAGTCACTTGGATGAACATAGGCACAAAAGAACCACAACAAGAAATTTACCAGAAGTATGTCACAAATTGTCAAAAGATTTCTCCAAAACAGTAAATTTCATCCCATGGATGTAAGGATGGCTCAGTGTATGCTAACTCATGAACATCAATAAAAGAAAGCACCAAAACTCACATGATCAGATCAATAGATGCAGGGAATACTTCTGAGAAAACCTGACACCCATTCTGTGATCCTAAGCCTCAAGAGAATAGGTTTACAACTACATTAGTTCAGTCTAAAAAAAACAATTTATGACAAAGCAATGGCCAACATCATAGTAAAAGGGAAGCTTCTGAAAACTTTGCTTCTAAAACCAGAATAAAATAAGGATGGTATTCTCATCATTCTTTTTCATTGTTACTATTTTCGTCTTCTTCAGACAGTGTCACTATACAATTTGTACTGGCCTTGAAATCACCTTTTATCCTAGGTTGGCCTCAAACACTCAGTGATCCTCCTGCCTCAGCCTCATGAGCACTGGGATTACAGCTGTGCACCACCACATCTGGTAAGCTTTCACCACTCTTGGTAAATAAGTACCTGAAAAACATGATCCAGAACAATCACGGAAGAAAATGAAATAAAAAATTACATATAGGAAATGAAGAAGTCAAATTATCTTCATCTGCACGTGTCATGATCCTCTACAGGAAAAAAAAAAGCTCAGGCAAGAGATTTTAAGAATTAATCAAATTTAGCAGTGTAGCAGGATACAAAATAAGACCAAAAAAATAGTGTTCTTATGTGCCAATAATAAGCTTATTGAGGGCTGGCCAAATAGCTCAGTGGATTAAGGCACCAGCAAGCAGGCTCAGGGGCTGGGGGTTTGATCCCTGGGCCTGCCATGGTGGCCCCACCCCTGGGGCACGCTGAGATGGCAATTGAAACTGGGCATGGTGGTGCATGCCTGTAATCCCAGAACTTGGGAGGCTGCAAAGAGGTGAATCACTACAATGCCAATCTAGCAGTGAGATGCTAAATATCATGTAGACCCTGCCCTAAAATTTAAAAAAAAGCATATTGAGAAAAATACTAGGAAAACAGCATTTAAGGTATCTTCAAGAAAAATTAAATATTATGAATTGACCAAGCCAAAGAAGTTCAAGATCTCTACAATGAAAACTAGGAAATTCTGAAAAAGGAGACTGGGTAAGGTATCAGAACATAGAAAGCTATACCATGTTTCTTAACAGGCACAACCAATATTTTCAAAATGACCATATTCTCGAAACTGATATAGTACAATCTCCATGAAAATATCAGCAGCATTTCCCATAGAGCTAGAAAAAAAGTCCTCAACTTCCTAAGGAAGCAGAAGTGATTCCAAATAGCAAAAGCAACCCTGGGAGACAAAAACAAAGCAGATGTTATCACTATTGCAGATTTCAGGCTATATTACAAAGTTATGGTGATAAAAACAGCATGGCACTGGCACAAAAACAGCTATGCAGATAAATGGAACAGAATAGAAGACACAGAAATAATTCCAGATAGATTTAGCCACCTAATCTTTGATCAAGTGACCAATACATACGCTTAAAGAAAGATCATCTCTTTAGTAAATGACGTTTTGAAAATTCTCTATGGCTATGCAGAAGACTGAATCCAGGCACATAGTTTGGGTTGCACCAAAATCAAAGTGATCAAATATCTAAATATTAATACAGAAGCTGTTAACCTGTTAGAGGAAAAAGTAAAATTTTGATGACATTGCCACAGGGAAGGACGTTTTGAACACCACTCTAGTTGTATAAGAAATAAGATCCATACTCATAGTATCCTGTCCAACCACCATTAGTGCAAATCTTGCCTCTCATAGAATTATGTAGAAGCACAGCATTATCTATTCCAACTTTACTGTCTATACACACATGTCATGATTCTTCCTTTCTATACCCCTTCCTTTGTCTACACCTGTCAAAGATGGGCACTCCATTGTCATTCAACCAATTTAGGTGCCTGAACTCGATGACACAATCCAACACAGTCCAGCATTCCACAAGAATAGTGAGTTATCTGAAGAAGCTGTCAACCATGGCCATTTACAGCTCAACTTATTATTATGGCCCCGCATTATATACCTCCTTTTCATACTTTTTCTGCTGGATGGTTAACACCTAGAAGAGCAAGACATATATGCCAAAACATGTAGCTTTTGTTTCTGATGAGGTCAGTGAAGTCCCCTCAGGGTTTATCTTGTAATCCTGTACCTTATTCTGTATATCCTTTGTCTGGGTCATCCATGTGGATGAGCTATGGCCAATGCTTGACCAGTTTGCTCTCTGTGAGAGTCTGAGAGAAAGTTTTCTCTCCATGTGACTCTCCACAGGCACACTATAGAACTTTGATCTCTTTCCTCTTGTTCAGAAAATTTGGAGCTCACCTGAGTCTCATGATATTGCAGTACAGGTTCTCCTATGTCCTGAGTCTTCGCTGACCTTGAAAGGCTAAGGCCAAAATGTTGTTGACTGGCCTTGTGGCTCTTCTATTTTTCCAATTTTGATCTGTGAACTTAGATTGTTAACCATCCAGAAGAAAAGCTGATTAGTACCCTGTAGCATATGTTAGCTTCTAGTACTATGGACAACCACTAGGAAAATAACAAGGTAGAAAGTATTAATTATTGATTCTTTGATATAATTCAGGTATAAAAAATCAGATACGTAAACAGCTACACTCTCTTAATTTACTGATAAGAGATATCTGGTATAATAATGTCTGTAAGTATAATATCACGTATGCACCTTGTATGATACCAAAACATTATGAAAACAGTTTGCAATGTATTAATTTTTCAAATCTGTCCTGTTAAGGTGTCTTAAAACTGTCTCATTGATATTTGTATTTCAACAGAATAAAAAATAAATAAATAAATATCTAGCTAAATAAATAAATAAATTTTTAAAAAGAGAAAAAAAAAGATCCATACTCAGCAAATGGAATTATATCAAATTAAAAATCTTCTGCACATCAAAGTATATAATGCATAGAATAAAAAAGCAGCTGGCAAAATTGGAGAAAACATTATTTTACCAGCTACACTTCAGAAGACCAATACCTAGAATATATAAATAACTAAAAAGGCTGGAAACACCAGTAGGGATCTATTTTAAAAATTGGTAGCTGAAATGAAAAGAAACGTATCTCTGATGAACTGTAAATGGTCGACAAATACACGAAAAAGTGTTCAGCATCACTAACCATTAACAAAATGCACGTTAAAATGATACTGATGTTTTATTTTTACTCCAGAAAGAATAGCAATCTTCAAGAAATCAAATAAAACAAATGTTAACAAAACTGTAGGGGAAAAGGAAACTCTTACATTGTTTATGGGAATGTAAACAACCATCATGTAAATCAGTAGGAAGATCCCTCAAAGACTAGAATTAGATAATCCACTTGACCCAGCTCTGTCATTGTTTTTCCAAAAGAAGGAAAGATATCATGTTCCAGTAAAACATGCCTAAGCATGTACAGCAGTGTGATTTATCATAGGGATAAATCACAGAAGTAGAAGTAGCTTGTAAATATATCCATCTACAAATAAATGTATATAGGTGAGAGAGATAGCTCAGTGGACTGAGCATCTGCTTAGGTAAGCACAGGGACTGGGGTTCAATCCCTGACACTGTATGCTTAATTGGCCCCACCCTTAAGTGCTCTGAGCTGGCCACCAAGACCCAGCATGGTGGCACACACCTGCAATCCCAGAACTGAGGAGGATGGATATAGGAAGATGACTATGAGTTCATGCTGTGTGGTAAGATCTACCAAGTACATAAAAATTGATAAAACATAAATGTATAAAGAAAATGTGTATTTATACACTATGGAGTATTATACTGTGATATACAAGGAAACTTGAATGCTTGTGGAAAAATGGATGAACCATGGGATCGTAATGTTAAGTACAATAAATCTTATCCAGAAGATTGAATACTGTGTATTCTCTTAGATGAGAAAGTCAAAGTATAAACAAATAATAAAAGATACATAACAGGAAATAGGGAGATAGACATTCTACAAAATGGTGGGGAGGCCAGGGAGATGGTTCAGTGGAACAAACGGTTCCCTGGCAAGCACAAGGACCTAAGTTCAATCCCTAGTTCCACCAAAAAAAAAAAAAAAAAAAAAAAAGTGGGGAACCTAGAGACAGAGGGTGTAGAGGGGAAGAGGGATGGGCTCAGGAGAAGAACTAAGATTTCTCAGGCAAAGCTGGGGAAATAACTCAGTGGCCGAAGTGCCTGATCTCAAGCACAGGGTCCTTAGTTCAGTCCCCAGAACCATTAAAAATAAATAAATAAGCAAACAAACCAGGGCTGGGAGATAGCTCAGTAGAATAAGAGCTTCCCTGGCAAGCACAAGGGCCTGAGTTCAGTCCCCTGTCTGCCCTCCAGTGCCCTCCCCCCACAAAAAAAAAAAAAAAGAAAAAGAAAAGAAATAAAAAAAACTCCTTCTGGGGTTGGGGAGATGCTTCAGTGGAATAAGCACTTCCCTGGCAAGTGAAGGGCCTGAGTTCAATCCCTGGTACTGAAAAAAAAAAAAAGCAAACAAATTTATGGGACCAGGAAGATAGCTCAGTAGAATAAGCACTTCCCAGGCAAGTGCAAGGGTCTGATTTCAGTTACCGGTTCTGAAAAAAAAACAAAAAAGCCAACCAAATATCCATGCTGGCCTGACAGCTCAGCAAACTAAAGCATCTGCTTACACAGAGCACAGTTGCTGAGGTTTGATCCCTGTGTGCCATGCCAGCCCCACCCCTAGGAGTTGATTGAGACCTGGGCATGGTGTTGGGAGCCCGTAATCCCAGACAGGAGAAACACTGGGAGTGCAATCTACGTAGTGAAATTCTGTTGAACCTGTACACCTTATCCTAAATACAGAAAAAAAACCAAACCCACACAATTTGTCAGGTACATGCACCAAATACCTATAATGAAAGCAGCCGTGGTATACTGCAAACATGTACTAGTATATAAACAAGAATTTAAAAATTCTGCATATCTTCTGCAGTGCCTACTGAAGCTACGTATTTTCAAATTTTATGCCACTAAAGTAGCATAAGATGGAATAAGAAACTTTGGGTAGCATGAACAACCAATACATATTCATTCATATTTACTATGAGCGAATTTTTGACAGTGTTTGATTCCTTAGGCAGACTCAGGAGAGTTTTTTGAGGCTCACAAGAGAAGAGGGACTAACTAGTTATATCACTTGGAGATACCTTGTTGCTTTTCTGTAAAACATCTCCTAACCAAAGGCAGTATCTATTTCTTGAATTTTATTTTGAAAGTGTTCTTTTTGTTGTTTGTTAACAGATTTTTATTTTAAAATGATTCTGAATTTACACAGAAGTGGCAATGGTAATTCGAACGTCCCACAGAAAACATTTCTTCTCCCAGTTCATTTTCTTTAATGTGATAATTTCCTATTGCCAGTGAACACTTTTTATTTCTGAGAAACCAATACTGGGATACTCAATGAATGGTCCCCAGTCTTTATTTATTATTTTTTTTATTTTTGCGGAATTGGGGATTGAACTCAGGCCCTTGCGCTTGCCAGGGAAGCACCTATTCCACTGAGCCATCTCCCCAACCCCTATGGCTCCCAGTCTTGACTGAAAAGTTATCACTGTTTCCGTTAAGAGCCTCTTTCTTTACCAGGATCAAATTGAGGTCAACAAATCACCCTTGATTGTCAAGTCTCCATGGTGCACTAGTGTACGAGTGTTTCATTTCTCCTTAGTTTCTTTCACTTTTTTGTTTCTGAAGAGTGTCATTTGTGAGTATTATAGACTACCCATGGTCACTGCTTTTAACTCTATTAAAAATTAGACTTCAAGAAAATTATTACATCTCTATGCATATACATGTTTCGAATTTTTGTGCCCCATGAAAACAATGAATCATAGTCAGATTAAAGTAGTCAACCAGTTTAGGTCTCTATTTAGGGAGATTTATTGGCAATGTTCAATGCACTGCTGGCTGAGTGATTTGGGAAGAAACTTGCAGGCAAAATAATTGGTAGGTCAGTGAAAGTTTGGATGAATTTATACATTTTCATTACCTACTTAAGGAAACGTTATTTCTATAATTGATATGGAAGGTAGGAATTTTTAAACTTTTTTACCTTGGTGCCCCAGAGCTGTGAGTGTTTCGTTATCTCAATGCAGAATATGATGAATGCAAACATAAAGGCATAACGAACACAAATGAAACTTGAGAGTGCATTGCATTGCTTGTGAAACTTCAGCAGTGTGAGCCTTCCAAGAAAAAATGAAGCCCTGAGCTTCCATTTTTATAGAGAAGTAAGGGCAATACCTACTGAGACATATGTCTTTATTTACTCAAACATAAATCACATGGCTTGGGAACTAGTGCAAGTAAATCGTATTCCATTTGTATGTTTTTTCCTGACACATAAATCTAGCTGAGTGCAGAATGGCATAAATAATGCAGGAGCTCCAAGAGTGGATCATTTTTCACTGAAACATGGGACTGATGGGTTATCTTGCAGAAATGGGCTGGACACTATAAAGAAAGGTGTAAGAAAACACACAAACAACCCACATACATCTATTTCCCTCCTATTGAAATGTAATATCCAGATATCCACTAAAGTAGCACCATCCCGATAGTGTATTGATTGTGAATGTAAAGCATTAAATTGGAACAATGATAAATCCAAGTTACATTATTATTACTGACTCATTGTGGCAAACTCACTACAAAAATCCAGTGGGATGCATACAAAGCAAATGGGAAACTTTTTAGCTCACACAACAATTAAGAATTACATATAGTCTGATTCAATAGACATTAGTAAATACCATTGTTATTTTGAACTCAGTGGCTTTTAATGGATACTATAGGAAGATAAAATAATCTAACAGAAGCAAAAGAGAAAAAGAAAAGAAAGCAAGTTAGCACAGGACACTGAACACAAATGGAAGCCTGGCCATGAGCTCAAGCTTCAAACATAAGTGAAAGCACACAACCTGATCCTTATTTCAGCATCACCAGGGGCAAAGGTACATGAACACATATTCAGATTGCATTTATCAGCATTGGTCTGCACACTTCAGGGAAAAAGCAAATCTTGACTTGAAATCATAATAGAAAGTATGAAGCCCTTCATTCATTCATTAAAAACTACCTATCACTTAACTTGGGGCCAGAAAAATAATATTTCCTGAGTGGATTCTGTTAGAGATTGATGTAAATACCTACAATTATAGATGCCGTAGAATAGACACTGTACTCAAATGGAGCCTTAACAATCAATAAGACCAAGTCTCAAATTTACAGAATTAATATATTGGCAAGAAAGCTGCAAGAACCTGGGTTCAATCCCCGGTACCTCATGCCATGCTGGCCCTGTATCGTGCTAGCCACAGAAACCAGGTCTGCTGGCACAGGCCTACAGCTACAGCTCAGGGAAGTCTGAGACACCTATATCTCTATGAGTCCAAGGTGCATAGCATGACCCTGCACCAAATAATAATAAAAAAAGACTAAAAAAAAAAGTCTGTGTAATATCAGATTAATTTTATTTGTAATACGTGTTAAAAGTAAATATTTTTCAAATACTGAAAGGCCTAAGTACTGGTTAACATGTAAGTAAACACTGAAAATACTAGATTAGATAGAAGTTAGTCATAAAGGAACACATTTGTGTGATTAAATGGTTATGAATGCACAGAGTCAGTAGGCAACACAGTGCACTGAAAGTTCATTGGTTCCCTTTGGCTGCCCAGGCTGTGTGTCACTAGAGTGAGTGGCTGGAAATAAGGGACAGACAATGAGTAGTGAGAGGAAAGAGTGTCCAAACGTCTGACAGCAGTCCAGCACGGCAGGCGAAGTGCTGCTATGGAGCTCACTGGGCCTAGAGGCTTCTCTGCTCACATGGGAGGTAGCTCTCAAGCAACAGCACCTGTCAAAGGCTTCAGGTAAGGTTCAGCATGTAAGGCCTCGAGGAGGCTGCAACTTTCTCAGGTTATTTGTAGCTTCGCGACCTTGAGTCAAAATGTGGCACCAAGTTACGCAGGCCCTGGTGTGTGTGGGACCTCACCCTGTGAGTCCAGGGATGAGAGGCATTACCCAGACAGGCTCCCGGATTTGGAAAGGCAGTGTGTGGTGGTCGCAGCTGAGGATGGCAGTCTACATAGAGGGATGTAACATCTGAAGCCAGGCAAGACCCTGCAGGCACCAGTAGATGGTTATGAGGTGTATAAAGATTTCATTGTCATAGCCTGATATTCCCAAATCCTCTTCTCTTCTGGAATTAGGCACCCTGAGACAAAACTAGACTAGCCAGTTTTATAGATTAAAAATACTACTGTAGTAGGGGACTAAATGAAAAAAACATATATATATGGTCTACAGGGTGTTCAGGGCCTCACTACTAGACTGGACTCACAGTGATCCTCCTGTTTACAGCCTCCCAAGAGCTGAGATTACAGGTGTGTACCATCATGCCCAGTCTCAACTGTCACCTCAGGGCGCCCTGAGGGATTGTACCCCCGGCCCCAGAACCTGCAGGCACTTTAATCTGCTGAGCTATTTGGCCGATCTACCTCAAAAATATTTAGCAATCTATGCTGATATCTTTGATGTTCTTTGTAAGAAAATAAAATATATATGCCCAATAAATTTAAAACTGTTCTGGGAAAGCTGAAATGTTCTAGGGTAATATGATTAGAAATGTACTGAGATGGCTTACATTAATATTTCAACATCTACTGTTATCTACAGTGACTCAAATAAACTCATGCAGCAAGGGACAGTCATGCGTTAGTGTGCTAAACCAAACAGGGATGAAGGGAGTGTGACATCATTCACTTTCTACAAAGAAAGTGAATTTTCTTTGTAGAGTTTAAAAGATAATTAAAAGGCTGCTTACTGAAGATTTAGTAATATTTCATCTAAGATGAAGCCAGGGTGCTGCAGGTCACAGGCAGGCCAGGCTAGACTGAAGTCACAGAAGTGAAATGAAGATGGAGTTGAAGATTAATTTAATTAGGATTTCTTAAGATAATATTTAATTTCAAGAAGGATTTGAAGGCTATAAGACTGTTTCTTCACACCACAGCCTATAGCAAATGTGCATGCTTTTAGATTGTTCCCAGGAATTTTGGCTAACAGCTTTGCATGGGATTCACAACCTCCAAAAGTTACAAGTAATACCAGGTATCTAAGAGTCTATAGAGTATTAATGCATGCAAATGGACTTGATTAATGATGGATCATAAGGTGGCATTTCTGTGAGTGTACATAATCCAGTGGTGTTTGAAAGGTTCTGATGTCTTCTCATCTTGCATGGAAATTGTGATTTGGAGCAGGTCCCAGTTGATAAGAAACTAATGCCTAAAGTACACAAGAAAAGAAGTGTCTTAGTGTGTGGTTTGTGAAAAATCTGAGGAAAAAAAAAAGACTCTGAAACAATATAGGTCACAAGTGCACATAAGAAAATATTGATGGATAAGTTTGAAAAGTTGAAAAAGTAAAATGTCTCTAAGGGTAACAGCTTGGGAAATACAGTAGCTGATTTCATAGGATTTTGAGATTTTTTTTTTCCTTTATGCATTTATGTTTAGAAACGCAATGTTGCATTTTTAAAGGGCATTGTCAGCAAATGATTATACAATATTTCTGGAATGAAATAGACTAGGATTCATAGCCCAAGCATATTTATAATTTTTTTTTTTTTTTGTCTTTTTGAGACAGGGTCTCCCTATGCAGTTCAGGCTGGCCTTAAGCTCACTTTGTAGCTCAGGCTGGTCTTGAACTCACAACAATCCTCCTGCCTCAGCCTCCCGAGTGCTGGGATTACAGGCATGCATATTTATAAAATTTCTAAGACTCTTTCAGAAGGTATTAATGCTCCATTTACATGGGTGCTCAAACTGAGGCTTGGGATAGAAAAATGCTGGTTATACCATGATATTTGACGAGATCGGGCGCGTTCAGGGTGGTATGGCCGTAGACAATACCATGATATTTGACAGAAAGAGAACTTAAATAGCAATTGCTCTCTGAGCCCATATGTGGGTCTCTGTTTCAATACAAGAGATCAACATTCCAGGTTATAATGCCTGTTTTCCTCAGACCTGACTTGCACTGGTCATGTGCTGAGAGTGTGAACTGTGGCCCACATCCCTTTAAGTAGAAAAATTGGGTCTTTTTTCTTCATTTATTTTTCCCAAAACCCAATCTTTCTCCTTTCTGTCCATTCCTGTACCCCAGCAAGCTTGTGATCCTCATGCAGCCCCCTGCCTTCCAGCCTCTAGATCAGTTCAGCCAATAAGGGAAAAAGGAGAAACTAACCCGAGCACTTCTGCTCTGTCACGTCACTACTTGAATTTTTTTTTTTTTTTTTTTTTTTTTGGCAGAACCGGGGATTGAACTCAGGCCCTTGCATTTGCCAGGGAAGCGCTTATTCCACTGAGCCATCTCCCCAGCCCCTAAACTACTTGAATATTTTGATGGTGACTGTATGATTGGCCAGACCTTGGGCACTCGATTCATACCCACTATCTTCTCAGTCAGAAAAATGGAAATGGTAAGAGAAGACACAACATGGGAAACATAAAATGATAATAAGAGCACCAGCTCAATTAGATCTTTTGTGACATGTCAGTGAGTTGGATTTGTGCATGTAGGAAGAGGACTGGGGCCATGGCTGCCTGGTGGAGCAACTCCTGGAAAGCCTGTATGATCACAGTTTCAAAGAGAATACACAACTGGTCTGGGGATATAGCTCAGCGGTCTAAGTGCCTGCCTGGCAAGTGCAAGGACTCAGGTTTGATCCCCAGCACCACATCCTGTGTCCCTGAGCCAGTCATTAAAACTGGGTGTGGTGACGCGTCTCTGTAATCCCAGCACTGGGCTGGGAGGAGGGCTGTGACAGGAGGATCACTAGAGGTGCAAGCTGTATAGTGAGACCTGTACCAGGTGATCAGGATGTTTTAAAAATGGCAATGATAAGGCCGAAACAAATGCATGAATTTGAAAACTATGTAAAAATGAATCTGAAAATCTTGATCAATGAAGAATTTAAATACCAAAAAGGAACTAGGTAGGAAGTCTGACGGTTGGGCTTCTATTATTTATTGCCCAGGAAAACAAAGCTGCCATGTGAAACGATGAATATAAAATAAGGAAAGTTAAGAAGGAAGATGGAAAAGTTGGCCCGCCCTCTGCTGTCCCAGCTCTCTCTATTGTCATCCTGCTTGTTTTTCTTCTTTTGTTTTCTTCTTTCCCTTCCATTGCCTTTAAAGGCTAGAATATCCACAGGAAGTGCTAAGCAAGTAGCAAAATTTCCAATATATTAGGATAGAAAGCAGGGAAAACAAAGAATTGGACTTAGGAAGCAGGAGCAGGTATGATGGGTATGTGTCGACGGAAGTAGAAATCAGACCATGGTTAGTGTCCAGGGGGAACAGCTGTGGAACAGGAGGAACAAAACCCTGGAAGTGGCGTGGCAGAGCTCTGCAAAGTATACTGAGGTGCAGACACACATAGAATCTGTCCCAAGCTTTGTATATCAATATAGGGCAAGCAAATAACAGAGCCCGAATCTAGCTTCTAGCCCAACTTGTTTTCACACCAAATCTTTGCTCCTTGATACTGAAAGCAAAATTTTAGCACAGAGAAATTCACGACTTTCAGCTGTGGTTACTATTTTAATCTTATGCATTCAATACCTCTGGATAATTTAGTAATGTTTGCTTTGTAACAAACTGTCCTACAATTTAGTTTCTTAAGAGTATAATTCTTTTATTACCCGCCTTTTTTAAAAAAATAAACATTTACTCGAGAAACAGTATGGCAGTAATTGTTATGACATGACAAGCAGTACGTATTTAGAAGACCAGAAGACAGGCATTCCAAGCATGACCCTGCTATTACACATTGCTATCTTCAGGGCAATTGCTGGCTACCGCAAAATCTTGGAAACAACCAAGATGCCCATCACCTGAGGAGTAGCTGAAAAAGATGTGGTATTTTTATACAATCAAGTATTACTCAGCTATAAAGAATGATAAACCTGAAGCCTTTATATTTAAGTGGATGCCACTTGAAGGAGCATAATTCTGTACAAATTTTCACAAACATGTGGGTATTTGGGGAGTTTTTCAAGTTGGACTACTGTGGCTGGAGCTTTCGGGCCCAGGAGGCTTTGCTGGTACTTACTGGCTTACGGCCTGCTAAGGTGACGAGCACACATGACTGCCGGCCTTCCGCAGGCTCACAAAACCTCCTCAGCTGATAGTGGTCATGGGTTCCTGGGCTCCCAGGTGTGTCAGCCCACCCCAAGTCTTTGCTCACATAGATGCCATTATCCTGTTAGCTAAATACAGAATTGGTGTGAGAGTCACCAGGCCCATCTTAGAGATATGGGACGGCCACTGTCTCAGCCCCTTCTCAGGCTCCAGGTATGCAATCACTGGACCTCTAAAATTGCATGTAATTGATATATTTCACCCAGGCTCTGACCATGCAGTATGCAATTTTTTTTACAAGGTCATGAGAGTCCCCCAATAGCTACAATGATCTTAAGCATCTCTGGTGAAAAGCAAGGCATGCATTACTTATTTCATTCCTAGATTTAATAAATAGCATACTTTAAAAATGTAAAATATTAGAGATCGTGAATTTGAGACCTTTTTGCAAGAGGAAAATAGCTATTTTTCTCTTCTATTTATTGAGCATGAGGATAAATAGTCTAAAAAGCTTTTATGAAGAAAAGTTGTGGGTGTTATAAATTCATGGTAAGTTTAGGAAATATGCAATTAGTCTCTCTAGTTTTGAAAAGTGCCTCAGCATAGTTTATATTTAATAAATGTAAAGAGCTACAATTCTTCCTGAATCGTTTCATTCAGAATGCCCAGGCTGGGGACAGCAGAACAAAATATCTCCACTATGAAACTCTGCTATATTTTATTTTACTTACAAGTGGTGAAAAATGTCTTGAAAACAAATATCCTTCAAACAAATCTGATGAAACAAACAGTATTCTGTTTCAGATACATGGAATAAATCTTGTAAAATCTAAGTCATTTCCTGGACAAAAAAGAGTATAGAAAATGCCTAATATGTTTTTTCTAGGCATTTCTTTCAAGAGGAGAATTTCAGTGATTTGAAAGGTTTTTGTTTGGTTCATTGTGGTTTGGAAACTACTAGTTCAAGTGTTACTTATTGTGGGTATTTTTACTTAGAGTATTTTAAGAGGATATCTTCATGGGAAAATCAGTGGTTACACTTACAGACAGACTACATGCAAAAGCAAAAACATGTAATACACACACAGGCACAGACTGTACTCACACACTATCTGGTTAAAGGATAACTGGATTAATTATGGTGCCTTCGTTTATTTTTTATTGCTGCGACAAAATACTCAACACCCCACATAAAAGCAGGAAAGACTCATTTCAACTTATGTTTGTGGAGGTTTCAGTCCATCGTCAGCTGGCTCCAAGGCAGGGTGGCATGGCAGAGGGCATCACAGAGGAAAAATAATCCATGGCACAGCAGGACAGGCAGAAGGCAGCAAGCAACAAAAGCAACAGCCAGCCTTCCTTCTCTCTCACCTTTTATATTTCATCCAAACTACAACCCTCAGGTGTGCCACTCGCTGATTTTCCCATGAAGATATCCTCTTAAAATACTCTAAGTAAAAATACCCACAATAAGTAACACCTGAGGTGATGCTTCCATTACCCACACCCTCAATTCCAGAGACTATGCTTAAACCAACTATTGCACGCTTAATCCAGATGCATTCATCCCAATCCAGTACTCTCAGAACTCCCTATCTATGATCAAATGAGGCCTTGAGGGGACATATGGATACAGGCTCCCACATACAGAGATTGCTTGTATTCTACAAGCATCATTAGCCTTCAGTTTTTCACTGAGTATTAAGACTTCTGGGTGTCTGGAATAGATGATCAAAGCTTCTGTCTTAAAGAACAACAAGAATTTTAAAACCGACAGATTACAGTGATTAGCTTGTGCCACAGTTGCTTGCGAAGCGATTTTCACTAGTTTTGATTAGTTAGGTCTCAAGTTTCTCCTCCCTCAGCACCACATATCTAAATCCAAAGACCTGAGGCAAAATGTGGGTTCTGTCATTCTCAGTAGAGAGTATTGGTCAAGTCTGTCAATAGCTTCTCTTTCACCATCTATGTAGCAAGGTCATCCAGTTATATAATTTCTTGGTTTTTCCAAATTGCCTTTTAAATTTCATGCCACCTTACCTTGGCAGTAATTTCTTATTATTGTCCAAAAGGAATGCAAAGTAATAAAAGCAAAATGAAACAAAGCATTAGAAATGATACTGAACTTCAGACAAAACAATAAACATTCAACAATGGTTGCTGTATAATATGTTATTTTCAAATTAGTGGTTTAGATTACCAGGTATAAACATGCAAAATTGGTAATAAAAAGAAAGAAAAAAAGTTATAAGAAATTTAAAAGGGCAAGAAAACAAAATTAAGCATGAACTGCTCTCTTGTAGACTGGCAGAAATCAGCAGTACAATTATCCAAGCTATTCTGTATACATACATCAATAGACCTCTTCCCCCACTCCCTCTCCTGTCCTTTTGCTCATCTCAGATTGTTTTTTCCCTCAGAACAGATTCTTTCCCTTTCACAGTATCTATTGGACCTTTCAAATTTTATTTACTCTTTCAGGCTCTTACATTAGACAGACAATATGATGTTTACACATGTGGGTCTGATTTATTTCATTTATGAGTATGGGCTCTATTTGCACTCATTTACCTATAAAAGCCTCAAATTTATATTGATTGATTGATTGATTGATTGATTGATTGATATTGGGGATTAAACTCAGGACTTTGCACTTGCCAGCGATGCTTATGCCACTGAGCTATCTCCCAGGACCCATTTTTTGGTCTTTTCATTATAGCTAAGTAATACTGCACTGTGTAAAAATACCACATCATTTTTCTTCATTTTTTCCGTTGATGGGCATTTGGGTCATTTCCAAGATTTATCGAGGACAAATTGCACTGCTATGAACATAGGAGCATATATAATGTTGTGGTAGAGTATTTTCAGTTCATTGGAAGATACCCAGGAGGGGAATATCGGGATTCAGTGAGACATCCCATCCAAGAATTCCGAGAAATCTTCCCTTTGATTTCTATAGTGGTCTTACCATTCTACACTCTCACCAACTGTGGAGAAAGGCTCCTTTTCCCCGAGCTCCTCTGACATTTGTTATTGCTTCACTTTCTTTGTTTGTTGTTGTTGAAGAACAAATTGCAATGAGATAGTTTCAAATCAAATTAGTAGGACAGATCCAACAACTAATACATTGCATAATGTTTTCGTAGTGGATTTTTGTGGTAGAAGGTGCATACCTGATACTCTATTTACAAACACTATTAGAGCAGATGCCTCTAGTCAATGAATTAAGAGAATGTAGCTGTATACTTATCTTTGTTTGTTTGTTTGTTTATTACAGCCATTCTTTCCAGGGTGGGGTGGAATCTTCATGCTGTTTTAATTTGCTTGTACATGTTTTTCCAGTTCAAAGATGCATAAAGTACATATGAAAAGTTGATATGCAAATGAGACTATTTGATATGCAAATGAGATCACTGTGGACAGCAGCACTCTTAATAGGACAGAATACAGGGTAGGGTGCGCATCCAGCTTTGTGGAACAGTGCTTGTCTAAGTCCCTGAGTTTCATTCCGATGACAAAAATTAAAATCTATTTTTTCAGGAAAAGCTCAATTTGCCACCACTTGTTTTTGATAAAACCTGTAATTGAGCTCTCAAGGCTTAGATCTATAAAGTGTTACTGTTATCTAGTAATTATAATCAAGAGTTTTAACTAAAGAATGTTTGAATTAAATACCTTTTGAAGACATTCATAAGTCAATAATTAGTTTATGGGAGGACTGTGATCTTTGTGTGACTGCATTATTGTACATTTATCCATTTATTCTCTCTTCAAAATTACCAATCCCTTTATAATTAATCATATAATTACTCTTTCTAACTTACCCTTGTCCCCATTAATTTGGCCATCCACACTACAGAGCACAAACAGATTTATTTTTCAAACCTGAACCAGGTTTATAAATTTCTTGTACACACTTAATCCAGATTCACACATCTTAACCCAGCACTCTCAGAACTCCCCACCTACATACATAGAAGTGAAAATTCCTCAGTGTATTCTCACTGTTCTTACATGACAGAAAAAAATCAGTAAATTGCCAGTTCCCTGTGTGGTCTTATCCATACTAAATGATTAAGTCCTTCTCTGCAGTGAGGCTACTGTCCTCAACTCTAGAAATAGATGCTTCATTTAGATGACAGCTCTGCCAGTTATGAGCTGCAAGGAAACCTCACATGAATTCAGTAACCTCTCTGAACCTAAGTATCCTATCTGTAAAAGCCAACTTAGTATTTACCTCATAGCATTCTCTGGAGACTTCATGCAGTACCATCTTCACAGTGCACAGACCAAGCACTCTCCACTGGGTGAACATGATGACATCCCACTACAGGCTCCCTCACCCTGGGCTGTGCAGTTCCATTTGCCTTTGTCCTGCCTCCCTGACTCCTGTGATCTCTAGGTTGAGCATCTGAAGGTGTGTTGCTACCAGCCCATTAACAGTGCCTTTCACTTATGAGTATATCTTCAAGTGGCACCCACTTAAATATAAAGGCTTTGAGTTTACTGTTCTATAGTTATATAAAAATACATCTTTTTCATCCATTCTTCAGGTGACACTGAGGAATGTTGGTTGTTTCCAAGATTTGACTATCACAAATTGTGCTGCCATAAACACAGGTACACATGTAGCACTAAATAGCTAGTTTGAATGGGATTTCCAATCCTAGTTTTTTAAGGAGTCTCCACACTGATTTCCATAGTGTTTGGACAAGATATCATGTCTGCATCTTGTACTATGAGTAACAATGAAGACAACAATATGCGATGTATTAATTATTGTAACTGTCCTACTGACCTGTTTTGAAACTGTCTCATTGCTATTTCTTTCTCAAAAAATTAATTTTTTTTAAAAAAAAGAGTTCCTTGTCTTCCAAGCTCTTTTTCTTTAGGCATCTCTGTTGTAGTTTGGGGTTTTGTAAGAGGAACAATATAAAATATGACACGTTTTATAACATTATTTATAATGGTGTGTAACCCAAAGAGTTACACACCAAAACAGTACAGGGAATTTGCTATACACTACAAATCAAGGAATCTAGCTGAGAGCCTGGATCTCATGGAAATGTTCTGCGTGAGTCCAACTGAAGACCTAGAGCCAATAGCAATACCTTTTACAAGGCTCATGGGAGGCCGAGAGCCCATAATGATGTCTAAGGCAAGCTCTGTTTAAGGATCTGTGCTTGAAAGGCCCCAAGGTCAATGGAGGAAGCTAGAAAGTCTGAACAAGCAGGACGCAAAGTCTGTGCCTGCAGGCTGAGGAATCTTCACTGGAGCCAGGAAGCAATGCTCAAAGCAATAACTAAAGGTTCCCCCAAAAGTGAACGGTAGCCATTCTCAGTGACAACAAGGTCTGTACTCCTTCAGTGATAAAAATAGGCAAATTCATCAAAAAAGCCAGCATGATAAGTTCCTTCATAAAAACCCACAGCTCCCGGCCACTTCCCTAGAGCTTCTACTGCTTCCAACTGTCACCCTCCTTCTTTTCCAGCTTTGTCTCTTACACCACTGCCAACAGGCCTCAGGTGGCCCTCCTGCACCCTGCACCATCTTGGTTCAGTACAGCTGGGTGTAAGAAGTTGACCACCCGTATCAACCCACCACTCTCTCTCACCTGTAGACACCATATACCTCTGTGTCACTGTACTTGATCTCACTCACAGGTGCAGTTGGTGTGTATTCATTTGTATCACTTTAGTAGTCACCGTTTGAACACTATCTCATTGCCCCAAGAGACTGTGAACTCCTACAGAGCCAAGATTGAATTTGGTTATCTTTGTACGGAGCCAATATCCAGCATGATGCTCAAAAATTTTGTAAAGAAATAAATTCATTGAAACTAGACAACAACTACACCAATAAATGAACATATGTGGACTTTAGCTCAGCAATGAGCTTCGACGACCACAAGCAGACTGAAAAGAAATGCAAGCTCTAGTTGTGTGTCTTCTATACTTCCCATGGTGATGATGGGATTCTACTCTGAGCCATGCCTGGGGATGTGCCTTGTACATATTAACTCATCATTCTAAACTAGAGATTATCTAAATTATTTTCTAATTTCTTAATTATCCACATTACATTACAATGAACTATAACCTAACCCATTTTCAAATATTAGTAGATTGATTTTAGTGTATTTTTGAATTTTTAAACATACCAATTTGTTTAGAAATCTTGTCTTCTATAATGTGTGCCTATAATTTTTTAGGCAGAAAACAAAATATAAGGGCCAAGGAGATTACTCAGTGGAATAAGCACTTCCCTGGCAAGCGCAAGGGCCTGAGTTCAATCCCTAGTTCTTCCAAAAAATAAAAAATAAAGAAAAGAAAGCAAAATATAATAAATAATACTGACTATTCTCTATAAATTGATGATACATGTTTTGTGTCAAGGTACCTGCTATACTTCTGCGATGATGTACTCAATATTTTATCAATATTCTTCTAATCAAATGATCATAAATAGGATGAAAACAATAAACACTTTTTATATTGTAGTGGATTTCTAAATGTGGTCAAGTTATTCCACCCAGCTGAGTTAAACTAGCATGGTGCTGGAGGTAGGAGGTCCACCTAAAATTTGTTGTCAGCAGTGTAAGGGCAGAACTAGAGAAGCTGCTGAAATGCTGACAGGGATGCTATTTGGAGAAGCTGTTGGAGCTGTTGGATGCTTCTAGTTCTTTGGCTGCTCTGCTGGAGGACCTTGTCATGCCGGCTTTCCTGATGAACTCTGGAGGAGCTCTGGTCCTCGTCTTGAGCATTGCTTCCTAACTCCAGAGGGGTAGAGGTGCTCTGCTCAGCCTCATGCAGAATCTTGTCACATTGGCTTTCCTGATGGGAACTCAGCTTTCCTTGTTGGTGAAGGAGCTCGAGACCTGGCTGTTGCAAAGGATGGCTGTGGTACTTTATGGGGAGCTTTGATTCTTACTTTGTTGTTTCCTGGCCCCCGTGCAGATCTCTCAGCCTGTATAGACCCTTCATCCCACTGGCACAGACTTTCTAGCTTCCACCACTGACCTTTGGGCCTATCTAGCCCAGCCCCATGAAGCAGGCCTGCATGAGACTTTATTGCATGCTTTAGGCCTCTGATTAGATTTGTGGGAGCCACTGTTATAAGCTCTAGGGGTTTTTTTTTTTTTTAATCTGGACTCATACAAGATATTAGGATCCAGGCCCTCAGCTGGATTCTTTAGTATTTAGTATGTGGATAGATTTCCTGCATTGGTTGTGTATGATTCTTGGGTGATTCATTAAAAAATCATATCATAAAATGTGCTATATTGTTTGCCTTGTAAATACTCCAAACCATGGCATATGCCATCCACAATTTTTGGAAACTGTATATCTAGGGTCCCACTGCCAAATAAATATCTTGGTCCCAAAGGCATTTTTGTGTACATTTCCTTAGAAACATATGACAAAAAGCTTTGCCCTCCCTGATAATCAGTGCTGAAAAACTGGAAGAATGTGGCACTTGCTTTTGCAAAACATTGTCTCATTTAACTTAAAACAATCTTGTTGGGTCCAAGTATTATTACTTAATAATTAACTAATGCAGTGCAGGTCAGCTAATCAGTCAATGGCACAGAAAATCTACAACCAGAATATGATTTGTAACTTTAATTTTTTAAAAAGGTATTTTGTTTATTTGGTACAGGGTCCCACTCTGGAGCTCCTGTTTTCAGCTTCCCTGGGACTGGGATTACAGGCATGTGCCACCACGCCTGGACACAATGACTGACTCAGCATGCTCCAGGGATGGGGCTTGTTCTGCATGGGTACTGGGATCAAACCCTGGCCCCTGCACTTGCCTAAGCAGACGTTAGGCCCCTGAACTATCTTGCTGGCTACAATCACCATTTTAGAGTCATCAATATACTTGTTGTGGAGTGGAGTGATTTAGCCAGATGACTTTTTTTTGTAGAAATAAAATACTGCATTACAATACTATGTCTCCCTTCTTAGTATTTGTTATTTATTCTTTGGAAAGGTCAAAGTGAATATATGATAGGAATATGTGACAGACCTATCTTGATAGACATACTTGTGCAACAATAGCTATTTCTCACTAAACAAAGCCATAGGAATTCAACGATAGTTGCTGTATTGCATGATGTTATCTTCACATTAGTTATTCAGGTTATCAGACATAGTGCAAAATCGCTTCAAAACAAAACAGTAGCAAAAAAATTATAAGAAAATAAAAAGAAAAAAATTTAAGCATTAACTGCTTCTTTCAAAAGACCAGCAGAAACTGGCAGTAGAATTACCCAAATGAATTTTTTAAAAAGATAGGTATATTGCTATATTAATACAAACCAACAAGTGAAGTGAGAAATAAGAACTGGCCATAATCTCTTACTGCACGAGTTAGTTCAGAAGGCATGTAGTTGTTATATAAACAGTCTTCCCCAGCCACTGTTCAGGTTTTAGTCTAGGAGAGCACCCTGTATATACTGACACCTTGCAACACGGCCCGTGATAAATAAATACTCTCTTCGGTGTTTCTGAAAAAAAAAAAAAGATAACAAAAACATTTTAAAAGGTGCTGACATTTATATTTTGTCCTAAATTTCCATACATAATATCATAATTATGTTGCTTGAAGATATTGTAACACATAAAATTAAAGACAGTACCTGAAAATTACTTTCCTGATACAAAAGGTTAATTTTGTCAGTTTGAGTTGATTACATCTGCTCAGTAATTGAACTTGAAGTTTTTTCGTGCAAGAATTCATTTTGTCATGAGGTCATTTAAGTGACAGATGTCTGGAAATTCCTCTTCATGTGCTAGTATTGGCCACCTGCTCTATCCAAAGGTCCAGCGAATGACTCATAATGTGGGACTGCCCTGTGCCTGCTCCAACCAAGACCCACGGTGCTTGCTGTCTCCTCTCCTGCTTTCCTGTTGTGACAACTGAAATTTTCTTCCACTTTCATATCCCCTGAAAATTTAAAGAGCCTGTAATAGTGAGCTGCAACTGCATTGACTGTCTTTCCTGTGACAATTTTCGTGAAATAATGAATATTGTAGTTCAAGTTGTTTTTTTTTAGGTAGTATTAAAATGACAACTATAGAATTTTTTAATATGAGATAAAATAAACCGGCCAGGGTACTCAGTAGCACCTGACGTATGCTAATGCATTTTCTCTTGTCCTGAGAAAGGAACGTGTTTGCTTTGCTCCTTTTCATGTAAATCAATTTTATATTACATTTCTACCTTTGTTAATCTATGGACTAGGGGCAAAAGTGCCTCATATTGTTCTGTTCTCTCTTCTTCTCTCTTCAGCTGTGTGAGCAGAGACAGGTTGCATCAGTCAGGTTCTAAGCCCTAAGACCAATTTTGCAAAGCACACAACTCAAGGATGAAGGGTTTATTTTGGATCCCAGTTTCGGTCAGTGTTGAGCCGGCCTGAAAGAAGAAGCAGGAGGGTAGAGGGCTGGAGGCAGCCACCACTCACAGATAGAAGCCTGGAGCCTGAGTGTGGAGTAGGTCCATCCGGGTCCCTCACGCAGTGACTCACATGTAGTAGGTCTACCTGACTGACTCCCTCACGCAGTGTCGCCCACCAAATCAGGACCCACCTCCCAACGACAAGTCAGATCTGAGCCCATCAGTGGATTGGTCCACCAAGGCCCTAATAATTTAATCATCTTCCAAACAGAAGACTCCTGGGGGATATTATAGACCTAACCTGTTACAAATGCTATGTGAATTAGACTAGATTATTCCAAGTCCACATGAGTTGAAAAGCAACATATGAGAGTTATTGTGTGGTGAGACATATTGATCTCTGATAAACATATAATTATATTTCATATAAAAGTAAACAGTTGGCCAAGTCATGGCATAATTCAATTTGTAGACATGAAAAGAAAACAGAACAAAAATAGTTTATGAAAGAACATTAATAACTTTTAGTCCAAATTAAATATTGTTGGATGACTTAATTATGTCACCAAATTGACCAAAACCTATCCTTCATTTTGAAAAAATTAAACAACATAAAATTTAGGTTTAGTTGATCATATTTTTTAAAAACCACAAGATTATAAGAGTATCTTAAATGATTATAACTACTGGCTCACAGACTAAAGTTTATAACTTAATCTTTGTATAATGATATGTTTTAATGTATTAAATATTATCAAAATAAAAAGCATATGAATTCTCTTCAGTTCTATGTAGGAAAATATTATAAGAAATATGCATGACATTTATTTTAAAACTTCCTTTTCCATTTTTTGATAATGATACAGAGTAGGCTGGTGTCAGAGAATTTTTTTTTGAACAAATCTTTCTATTTTTATTTATTGAATTAAGGTTATGTGGCTGTATATTTATCCTACCTATTTTGAATATACAGATACAAAATGGTCATTCATTTATATCCCCTTTTATGTTTAGTTTTCTCAGAGAAGGGTACTCTATTGTCACTTAAATATTGTAGGTGCATGAATTCAGCAAAATATTCCAATAAAGTCCAGTAGTCCATAACACCAGTGGGTTGTCTGTAGGACTGGCAATGTTAGAAGTTGTTGACTTGAGCCTTTTACAGCTATGCATATTAATATAGCTTTACTTTTTAAATCTCATTTTGTCAGAGAAATATTTACATAACTCAATATGCTAGATTTTTATAGACAAATCCAGGCCAGTTTCACTCAGATTATTTCAAAAAGCAATCGGCACTCACAATTCTCTAACTGAATTAGGACTTCTTTCCCCAGTCTACTAGAAAATTTTTGAAGTCTGAATTTCTGATGTCACACAAGAATTTTACAAGAAACTTTTCTTCCATGATAATCCTACTCTTTAGTCTAGTTCACGTCATGCCTTGCAAATTTGCTACTGACAAACTACAATGAGAGACCTCATTTAAGATAGAGCAGAAAACTCACTGGAAAATTTGCAGATCAGAAAACCAAGTCTTGTTTTATTATTATTATTATTATTATTATTATTATTATTATTATTATTATTATTATTATTATTGCTGTTCTTTCTTTCTTTTTTTGTCTGTTCTGTCCCTAGTCTTGTTTATAATCAAATCTCTGTGGTTTGGAATGCAGTGTAGAAAGCTCCATAGTTTATTCCAGAAAGATCTCACTTTCCTGTAAATGTATAAAATAAGCTGCCCCTAGCATATGAAGCTTCTTTTAGAGATACTAAAGAGTTAAAAATAAGATGCCTGATGCTTTGTTCATTTAGTATTATTGACACTTTTTCATTCTTTCATCATTACCTCACACTCTATCCATTATCCACAAATTTAATAGCATTCTTGAGCCACAAATTGTGACTTTCTTATAATTTCTCCCCTATTAGAAGAACTTCAGAGTGAATGGTGGTGTAAATTGGCTCTTATTCTTTGGCCTTTGATGTGATGTCTTTTGTATAAGCCAAGGATGTGTTTCTTGGTTCTGAACACAGCATAAAGCAGTGACTTGTTTAAGATTCTTTTGTGATTATCCAACCAGGGCCATTTAGAAATGTGCTTGGCACTGAAGGAAAGAAAAAAGTAATTGAATATAAAAGGTGGGTTTGGAGCCAAATGTCAAGAATAAATATAAAGAAGTCATCTGAAGGCTGTACGTAAACCTGTAAACTTTGTATATGGGTACAGTTCTTATATGCATTTGGCTTAAATAAAATAATAAACAGATGTTGGTAAAATAGTCCTGATTTGGGGTTGGCATTTGAGGGAAAGATAAAAGAGAAGAAACAACAACAGGACAATATTAAGAATTGTACAATGTGATCTTGAGTTTAAAATATGCCTGGCTAGAAGAATCAATGTGCAGCCTCTGCTAATCTCTCTCCAAGTGCTTAGAGAAACAGAGACAGCATTAAAATAAAAGTAAATAAGAAAAATGCTGAATAAGAATTAAGGCTGACAGCAAGAGTATTCCAATGAGCTAAGAGGATTTTCCATGAAATTAAAAATCTGACTTGCTGCAGGTGAGTGAAAAACAAGTCTGAAAAAATAGGACAAATCATCAATCTTGAAAACATGAGAAGCAGAACTTTTTCTACTACAGTCATGTCCTCTTCCATTTATAGTTACATAATTACAGAATATTTCCCCAGACTTTTTTTTACATGGATGGTATTACAGCTGACTACCTTGTCACTTTAAACAAAACAAAATATTATGAAGAAGATATTTTTTTCTTAAAAACCTGATGGATGCTTCCAAATGAGATGCAACAATTTTCTGTGTACCTTTACAATAGAGGAGATATGCAAATCACTTTATTAGCTGATCATCCAGCATTTGCTAAAGGCCTGCAGAAACAGATGGATATATACAGAAAGTTCCCTAGTTCTGCAACATCTAGTGGTGCTGCGTTAGGTAGATGCAACTAGCTCTCAAGAGACCACAGGGTCACAGTTGAAAGCTTAAATTATTTTGGGGTTTCAAACAGCAGAAGAGTATGAGAAACTCTCACTTTTGAATCACAGCCCTCATTAACTAGGTGTCAGGTTTTCCTTTCCAAACAGCAAACAAGAGTGAAAGCCAAGATGGCTGAGAAAACATGCTTTCAGGGTAAATCCTGAGGAGATTTGACTGACTTTGTCAGATACAAAAGTTACATTTTTTGTTATATAGGTCTTGCTTTATCTTGGTCTTAGCCATCCAGCAGAAAAGTATAAAAATGAGGTATAAAAAGTAAAGCCATATTAATATACTGAGCTGTAAAAGGCTCAAGTCAACAACTTCTGACATTGCCAGACAATGCAGATAACCCACTACTATCATGGACTACTGGACTATGTTGGATTATTTTGCTGAATTCACACACTTACAGTATTTGAATGGCAATTGAATGTCCATCTCTGACAAAAGTAAACAAAAAAGGGGGATATAAATGAAGGGCCATTTTATAGTGAAAAAATATATATATGTGTGTGTATACAAATTAGGTTAGATATACAGGTACTTTGTCTTAATTCAGTAAGAAGAAAGATTTGTACTAATAGTGTTTAGATATCAAGTCTGCATCTTCTACCATGTAACTACTATGAAGAGAACAATATGCAATGTATTAATTATTATAACTGTCCTACTGTTTTGAGATAGTCTTATTGCTATTTCTTTCTCAATAAAATTCATTTAAAAAAAAAAAAGAAAACTAAATTCCAGAGAATGACAAGCCCTCTGCAAGTAAGCAGGGAGCAGGGGCTACTTTGGTCCTGGGAGCCATATTGTCCACTTACCCTGGAGAGAAGCAGACCTGACATTATCATAAAGGACTTGATACAAGGAAAGTCATCTGAAGGAAAGCCATCTGAGTCTCAAGGAACCTGTGGAGTGGCCTGATGCACTGGGATCCAAAAGCCCTCTAAAAATAAAAACATATCTTTCACCTGACCATGCTTTTGCCTAGGGATTTTGAGTGAGTATGAGCCGGCCAAATAGCTCAACAGATCAAAGCGCCTATAAGTTGTGGTTAGAGACATAAGTTTGTTCTTCCTCCTGGTTGATCATTTGTTTTTTTTCTGATGTAACAGGGGCCAGGAGTTCAATCCCCGGGTCTACAGTGCTGGCTCTGCCCCGAGGGCACACTGAGAAGGCAAATGAGACTGGGCACGGTGGCACATGCCTGTATTCCCAGCTCTTGGCCAGCTGTAAACAGGAAAATCATTGTAAGTCAGATCTAGTAGTGAGACCCTGAACACCCTGTAGAACCTTACCTAAAAAAAAAAAAAAAGCAAGAGAGCAGAACAGTATTGCTTACTGTAGTGCTCTGACCCTGAACTGCTGGAGGTGAATAAGAAGGTAACTGTGACACCCCCAGCTGAGATCAGAGGAGAAGCAAATGATCAACCCAGAGGAAGAACAAACTGATGTCTCTAACCACATCTTAAAATGGAATCACTGGAGAACAGAGAATAGTCAGCGTTGTTCATTTGTTCAAAATATCTTTCATCCAAGCAAACAGAAATTAAAAGTTATACAAAAGAGACAGGATAAGGTGATCAAGGAAAGGTGGAAAAGTAAATACATAAATGACCAATAAAGGCTCACACACTGACTTGGATGTTAGATAAGATTACATATTAAGAATTAAGAGGAAAATAATTTATAGAATGTTAAAAGTTTTAGAAAGTGACCAAACTGAAATTAGAGAATAGGAAATACAGTATGAAATTAAACTTTATTGGATGGTTTTAAATGGTGAATAAAGAGAATTCGACAAGTATTATTCACATAAAACTTGTATGTGTGTTGGTTGTTGCAGGATTTCACTATGCAGCTCAGACTCACGGTGATCCTCCTGCTTTTAGCCTCCTCAGCGCTGGGATTACAAGATTTGGGCTGCGTCAGCACACCCTTAAGCTGCCCACGGTCCCTGCGCTTGCCTAAGCTTATCTAAGCTGGCTATTTAGCCTGCTGAATACCTCACCAGCCCAAAATTTTTAGGTAAAGATAGTAAAATTGACATTTTGGAACAATGGCAAATAAGTTAAAATATGTACCCAGTGTCCTCAAAGAGTCAGATCAGGGAGCAGAAGAAATACTTGCTGAATTCTTTCCATATTGATAAATGCATCAACACAGATCCAATAATCTTAGGAAATGCTGAACAGAATAAACACAAAAATAAAAAATAATCAAGGAGATCTTCAAACCTAACATCAGGATCAAATGCAGAAAATCATAAATAAAGAGCCATCTTGAGAGAAA
Source organism: Ctenomys sociabilis (assembly GCA_004027165.1). NCBI lineage: Eukaryota > Metazoa > Chordata > Mammalia > Rodentia > Ctenomyidae > Ctenomys > Ctenomys sociabilis. The sequence goes on from PVKA01008532.1 coordinate 61,155, forward strand.
GCAGGGAAAAGAGGCCACATTATATGTCATTTAGGAATTAATAAGATCAATGCTTTAGAAATCAAAATTTTTCTAAATCTATTCTTTACATTTAAATAGCTAATTAAAAGTGTAAACATTTTTCTTCTCTCTGTCTTCTGTAGTAGTGATAGTAGAGACATTTCAAACTAAATGGAATTTTATCTCATTTTTTAAAAATTTACTTCTCTTCCGCTACCCATACCAAAAATGAAGAATCAGTTTAATAAAAAATATTTACTTAAAAGATAGTATAGGTGTTGGGGAGCTGGCTGAGTAGAATAAGCACTTGCCTGGCATGTGCAAGGACCTGAGTTCAATCCCTGGTTCTGTCAAAAAATAAATAAATAAGCATAATAATAAAAGATAGTATATCCAGCTAATATGAAAGGAATAACAGAAGACCACTGCTATGGAGGAGACAATTTGAATATCTTAATTCTTATATAATTGCAATTATTAATTTAAACTATTCAATTTAATGACAAGACCTTAATTTTTTCCATGGGAGAAAGGTTGAAACATTTGAAAATAAGCAATGTTACACAGAGAAATTGTAGGCTTTACAAACAATGACCTTAGGTTTTAGCAAGACAGTGCCATTTTTGATAGGATTTCCACACTACTATTTTTGTTTGGGGTGATATTTTGGCATGCTAGGAATGAAAATATGTCCTACAATGTGGAATTTTGAGAGTCACACTTTTTCATATGTTCTTTTAAAACAATTATAATAGTTGACTTCATTTATTTATTTTTATTGTTACATGATGATTAAATTATTTCTTAAAAAATCTTTTAGTTATCTACTTGGTTATTTGGTACAGGGCCTCACTACTGCCTCTTGGGCTTCTCGTGATCATCCTGTCTCAGCCTCCCCAGCACTGGGATTACAGGTGTGCAACACCACGCCTGGTTTCAGTGGCTGGCTCAGTGGTACCACGAATCCATTCTGGGTATTGTTCTTGCCAGGCAGGCACTTAGACCTTGAGCTATCTCCCCAGCCCAATGACTAAATTTCTCATGGAAAGGTGGTATGTGGAAATAGCACATCTTAATTTTGTATCGCTTTCTCTCTGCTCTCTTCCTTTCTCTGTGTCTTAGATTCCTGCCTTGTGACAGATCTATCTCCTTATTTCTCATTATGTATCTTCTGTTTTTCTCTTTATTTATATTTCGGTTTTCATAGAAGAGAAATCACATGATACTTAAGCCGAGTATTATTTTATTATGGTCTCAAATTCCACCCTTTGTCTACTGTCATAAAAAATTGTCCTTTAATAACAGCATTGTTCTGTTTTAAGTCTGTGTCATCCAAAATCACACAGTAAAATAGTGAATCTACTGTGATTTATTTTTTTTATTCTTAAAAATACATTTGTAAAATAGGAAAGTTCTTACCCCAAGATGAGACAGAAGTTATTCTATTGTTTTGTCAATGAAGTATGGACATCTTTACATGATACGCTGTCTTTAAATATAGATCGAGTGATTTTAAAATACAAAATTCAACAAATTTGTGTCTCAGGTTCAAAGGATTTATTTTTTTTCAAGCGATTTAGAAAAATTCCACTTTCTCTTTTCTTTAAACATGACTTCTCTAAAACTTTAAGTTACTACCTCACACATACTTTCTTCAATGATCAACTTAATATAGAATATTTCAAATGTTCCAACAATTAAATTGACCATTTAATTCTGTTTAGAAATTTGTTGCTGAATTTTTAATTTTCACTAGAAAAATCAACTCCATAAAGGAAAACAAGTAACTTTGAGAGGTTCACTCCCATGATAACCAACTTTTTGAAACTTGTCTCGTTCTGCTGTGCTGGACTCGTCACAGGGTACACTGAGCCTGGGCGTGCGGTACACTCTTACAACCCCAGCTCTCAGTAGGCGGTAAACAGGCAACTCACCCCAAGTCCAGTTCTAGTAGTGAGACCCCGAACACCTTGTAGACCCTTCCCTAAAATGCAGAAAAGCAAACAAAAACAAAAAAAAAAAAAAGAAAAGAAACCTACTTTTAGCTGTATAAGTCAGATTCCTGATTCAGACAAATGCGATTTAGTTCATACTGCGACTAATTTTAGTGTCTCAAATTTTTTCTTCTTTGGTGAACTAGAACATTAAATCTGAAGCTGAAGCTGGCATTTTTTTTTTTTTTTTTTTTTGTACTTTAGGGAAAGGTCTGCAGGGTGTTCAGGGTCTCATTACTAGATCAGACTTGTAGTGATACACCTGTCTACAGCCTCCGAAATGCTGGGATTACAAGCCCACACCACCACTCCCAGTCTCAACTGCCATCTCAGTGTGCACAGGAGCGGTGCTGGCACAGCAAACCCGGGATCAAACCCCTGGCCCTTGGGCCTGCTTACAGGTACTTTAATCTGCTGAGCTATTTGGCCAGTCCATAAGGCTGGCATTCTTACCTATACAAAATATCGACTAGATGTATAGCAAAGTCATAAGAAAAAAAATCAATTGATTAATTAATTCAAATGAATTCATTATGGATGTGAAATTATTCAGATAGGAAAAAATAAAAATGAATGGGAAAGTTAAAAAGAAAGAAGGGCATCAAATGAATGTTTACACCAAGCTTTGGATTGGAAATACGATTATGAGCCTCCCTTTAGTCAATACAGAGAGAGGCAAAGTGGTACTATTCATCATTTTAAATAAAACACAAGGAAGATTACAAATAATAGAACAAAAAAATTAGGAGGAAACGCTGCTGAATAACTCTCAGAAATAACACTATAATACAGTAATAAATTATTTAATCCATAAGGAAAATATTCTCACTCTACAACAGAGACCTGTTTTCTTCTGGTATTCATATGAAGACTACAGTAACATACATTTAATAACCCATTTCAAAAAAAGAAATTCTCTGAGGAACCAAAATAATTAGGTCCAAGAATACAGACTTCTTCAATAATTTAACACAAAGATAGTTTAGTACCTAGTCAAGTTGGAATGGCCCATGTATCATGGGTAATTGCCAATGTATTCATTTTCAAGTTTATTTTTATCATTCATATTTTAAGTTGAGTGTGTGGCAAAAGATTCTTAATGATTGTGTTTCCTATGGGTACATGGCAGAGGGGCAGCTGTGCTTCAAAAGAGCAAATCCATCTTCTTTTGACTATCAAGCTAGTGGACAGAATTCATATATACTTGTAAAATATTTGTCAGGATCAGATAGTGGACTATGATGAAAATTAAATACAAGCTGAGGTTTGAGTTGACACAGTAAGAACATCTTTCATGTGTGTGCCTCATCAGTGCCTACACAGAGAAGAAAAGAGGAAGCCAAAGGTCTTCCTCCTTAGCCTGAGCCTTTCCTACTGCTCTCCACAGGACTTTCTGCTGCCAGGCCATCAGAAACTCCTGACTCTGGAGAAGACAGAAACAGAAACCAGGAGATTCTGCAGAACCATGTGTGGATCTTGCTGAGCATGACCCAGATCATATGGCCCACAATTCCTGCTGATCATAGGGTTGCAGCAAGAGTAGGAGGAATGAGCCGGGCAAATAGTGCAGAGGATTAAAGTGCCTGCAATCAGGTGCAGGGGCCAGTGGTTCAATTCCTTGGCCTGCTGTTCTGGCCCTGGCCCCGGGACATGCTAAGAGAGTGATTGAGACTGGACATGGTGGTTCATGCCTGTAATCCCAGCTCTTGGGAGGCTGTAAACAGGCAGATCACTGTGAGTTCAACCTAGTAGTGAGACCCGGAGCACCCTGTAGACCCTTCCCTAAAGGTGGAGGTTGTGATCACCTAGTGGAGTGTGGGCAGAATGGCGGTCAGTGCACCCTGATGTGCTTGCCTTCCCACTGTCTTTAACCAGACAGGATCCCTGAACGTGGTTCCAAGAATATGAATATTTTCAAAGCTTGAAATGCATTTTGTAAAGGTGTTTCCAATTCATGCATCTCCTTCTCTTGGGAATATTTAAGTCTCCTTGGTAGATGTTGGGGTGAAGAAAATATAATTTAGTTGGCAGTCAGTATTCTTCCTGATTTAATTATTCAGGGCACTCTGAGTCTTTACTGACAATCCTTTGTCATCCATACCCATTCTACCTAAATAAAATGAGTCTTATATTTTGTTGTGGAAAAACGTACAAAAATTAAATCAGTTTTAAAATATTTTCCCCTTCTCTAGTGTAGAACATTCAGTACCTAGCAGCTTATAAAATACTTTTTTCTATGTAATCTAATTTATACTTCATAAACATATTTGTAATGTTACTATAATGTTATTCTTATCTTGACAAGGAAAAAAGGGAAAATGTTAAATTTCTTGCCTCTCTTATAAAACAAATAATACATTTAGAATGTACTAATTTACCTACTCCTCCCTCCAACTCTAGGATTTTGTTCTAATGTTACTGAAATGCAAAGTAACACAATTCATGGCAAATAATAGAGTGTAACTCCTGTAATAAAATGCACAGTGGTAGCCTTCACTGGTATAAGAGAGAACATTGTATCAGGCCTGATTTTAAACATGATAAAAATTGCTTGCTTGTGAGAAGAGGCTGTGCTCATTTTACAGTGACTTTCTGGTTTTCAGAGTTAAATTACATTGGCTTTTTCCTTGCGCTCTATCTGTGATTCCTGAAAATCATTTGGAATAAAAAAACTTTAGGTTTTAATTGAGCGCTTGTTTTCCCCATGTTTTGCAGATTTTCCTTTCAAATTATGAAAAGAAAACCCTTCTAATGTATGTATAAACATAACCTGCTTTTGTCACTAACACCCAGTAGAAACCAAAGATGATCATTAAATTACCCAGCGTGCATGGCCAGGTGCCAGTAATTATTCAATGCGAGGCTTAACCAAGTTTATCTAGAGTGCGAGGACCATGTACACGTAGCTAACGGGAGGGGAAGACATGGTTAAAGTAATTATCTGGAATATTCCCACAGTGTAGACAGTCAGTCTGGCTCATTTGGAATAAGAATAATAACCCAGCACATTCTTTTTGCCAAAAAGAGTTATTTGGCAAATCACCTCAATGTGCCTCAACACACGAACGTTAAATCTACAAGATGCCAAAAGAGAAAGAAAATACGACGGCCCTTGGGTGTTGGAAAGGCCGCAGACAAGACAGCCAAAGGGAGCCCTGGGCGAGAATGGGCCTGGAGCCTGGGCAATTGCCTCGAATTTCTGAGGAGCAGGAATTAAGCTTCTAGATATGTTTCATCTTCCTTCTCTGACTGCGTCATTAATTTTTTCCATGAAGTTTCTGGTCTTTTATAAAGGTGCCTTTTCTCTCTTTCTTTTCTTTTTTCTTTTTCTCATTCCAGGCATGCAAAGATCAGACTCTGCTGTACACCCCGAGAGGCTTGGTGATTCTGCCTATTAGTCACCCATGCCTCAGGCCTGTGCACCTGGAGAGCTGGTCATGAAGGAAAGAAGAAAGGTGTCACCACTGGGTACTGCTAGGCCTCTTTGCTTGTCAAAATACGCAAATCTCAGAGCCTTCTATGGTTCTCTGTATGCATAAGTATTTGTTCATTTTAAGTTTTTGGTTCTAACAGGAAAGAAGAAATGACGGTGAGTTGCCTTTTGCTTTACTGACATAATATTCTGAAAAATCCAACCGGTTATCTTTTAGTGTGTGGTCTTATAAAATATTCTCATCAACATGATACATTTCTGTAGGTAGTTTGACTAGATTTTAATATTTTCTTCTCTGCTTTGTAATTGTTTTTATCTCAATTTCCTCATTTTCATAGGAGAGGTAAAAACAGCATCTAGCACATTCCAGGATAACTCCAGGAAACACAGAAATAATGCTGTTCAAAGGTTTAAAATGAGCCAGATGCGTAGTAATTTATTGATATATATTAGCAATTACATGCAGTAGCAATTACATGCACACATTTTAGATTCAGATTCTAGACCTTTATTCAAATTACTGTCTCATGTTGCTTGCCTTAAGGTTCTCAGTTATAAACTAGGGACACTGAACCAAACCCAGTGCCAATTAAATATTACAAAGATTAAGTGAATTAGTTCATATACAGCGCAGTTAGAACATTAGGTAAACTAGGGTATGTGGTCAAAATAACTACTATAAATATTACTAACTCCTGCATGGTTAACAGAATTTTCAAAATACATGGAAAACAAAATGCAAAATACCTGAAGCTACACAAAAGTGTATGTCTAATTGAAATTACTCACAAGTAGCAATGCACTTATAAAAATGAAACATCTCAATAAAGAAAACTCTGCTAACAAGAAAATTGTATCTCCCCTCTACAGTGAAATTTAAGATGTAGATGTTAACCATACATGGTCTTTTTCTTTTCTTGTCTTTTTAAAAATTTATTGCATTTAAAAAAAAAATTTACTTGCGACACACTATGGCAATAATTGGTACATCATGACAAGCAGTACATATTTAGAAGACCAGAATGACAGGCATTCCACATGGTCTTCACATTCTTCTATTCTCTCCCATTGTAGAAGCCAACAATGCCTTTTTTTGTAAGAGTCTGGGAGTCCTGGGGCAGGTGAGATAGCTCAGAGATTTGCAGCACCTGTTTAGGCAAGCTCAGGCCAGTGCAGGGGACTGCAGTTTGATCCCTGGCACCATATGCTGCTCCATTCCTGTCCTCAGGGCAGGCTCAACTGGCCAAAAAAATAAAGAAAGAAGGAAAGAAAAGAAAAGAACAGAAAGAGAAATAAGAAAGAGGGAAAGAGAAATAAGGAAAGAAAGAGTCTGGGCACCCACATTTTCAAAATATAATGATCAAAGCATCTATGGACCCTACCTTCCAAGTCTTGCAGGAAAGTAGGCATCCATGTCTTTTAAACTGCAATAAGTTTGACCTGAACTCTTCTCTGCTTGGGCGATAAAGTTTGGAACAACACAGACACTGTACACAGTGTGCTATATCCCAGCTTGATGTGTAAACAAATTTTAACCTAACCTAACAGGATCTGAAGCAGACAAATGAGTTTTTGCCAGTCATAGCAAGACGTGACTTACCTGAGCAAATGCCAACTGGGTTGTTGCTCTGTGTTTCTCCTTTCCCTCTGGTTGTGAAGAAAGCCTGTCCATGCAATGCCTTTAGAACCATCTTCATTCTGGATTGCCATCTGGTTCTCAGATCTTGTATTATTATTTTTGTTTATTTGTTCAAATATATATTGTTATATTTAATTGTATAACATTTTTTAATGTGAGCAATCAGCAATTAGCAAGCCCAAATGGCCTAGACAATTGACCAGCTTCCCCTGAATGCCCTCCAGTATTCTTTCCTTCTTTATTATGGCTGATATATAGAACTCCCTGCCCAAAGCTTTATGCACTCATAGGTGGGAGCTTTGATAAGATACCGAACCATGGGTGTGCAGTAGCTGAAGTAATCCATTGACTGGTTTAGCACAGCTCTGGGAGTGGGAGTGGGAAAGCCGGCTCTGAGTGTGGGTGGCCCAAGCCAATAAGGTGTGGAGAGTGGAATGAAAAAGGAAATGAATGCTCAGCATTTGTGACTTTCTACCCACCAGGCCGTTAGCTGTTTCTCCTCTGAGATGCCCTCCACCGTGCTGCCCACCCGACCTTGGAATCAGCTGACTGTGGACTGAAGCCTCTCCAGACTGAGCTAACAGGAGCCTTCCTTGTCTTCACTATGGCTAATGGGTATTGCATCTGAGACTTGAAGCACACAAGAGATGAGTTTTCCCAGCGTTCGATAAACCTTACACTTTGGGCCTGGTACGGAGTCCTCTAGAGCTCCAAACCTGAAGAAAATCCTCCTTGCTCATTTTAGCAAACACTCAGCGTAGGTTAGCGTGGATCATCCTCACTTAGAAGGCCTCTTCCTTGTGTCACCTTTGCCCTTTGCATCTCTCAGTCCCTGCATAATTGGCTCTTCATATGAAATCCTATTAAAATAACTAATGCTTCTGAAAAAAAACAAAACACTGCTTGATACAATGTGATGTCTTTATTTTGGCCATGTCAAGTAGAAAGAGCTTGCATCGTGTTTTCTTTCTTACTAACTTCTGTACAAATAGAAAGTCTTTGTTTTTGTTCTTCTTGCTTTTGATTTCACTCTTCAAAATAGATGAAATTATAATAGAAAAAGAAAGTTGGGGGCCAGGGAGATAGCTCAGTAGAATAAGAACTTCCCTGGCAAGTGCAAGGGCTTGAGCTCAATCCCCAGTTCTGCTAAAAAAAAAAAAAAAAAAAAGAAAAAAGAAATAAAGTCATCCTCTCTAATTTCTTTTTAATGTGTTTGTTATAAGGTCTCACTACACAGTTCCTCCTGTTTTCAGCTTCCTCAGAGCATGCACCACCATTTCTGGTCTCATTGTACCCAAGGGCAGGGCTGGCCCGACTTGTGGTGCCTAGGATTGAACCCTGGTCCCTGCACTTGCCTAAGCAAGAGCATAGTCTGCTGAGCTATCTGGTTGGTCCTTTCCTCTCTAAATTCAAACACTTAAAACAAAACTGTTAATAAAAGCAGCCATTACGTGTAATGCACTTTTACAACATTTGATTTGATAGTAAGTTCAGCATCATTTTGATGCCAAAAGTATGCCCCGAAGACTTCTACCTACATGCTTAAAATTCCATGTACATTTCAGTGCACTTGAGCCCCCACCTCCAATTGCAATGCCCAGTTCAGTTTAGCTCTTTGAGTTCTCACTGCAGTAGGACAACACAGCACGTCTCTAATGACTTCTTATGTAGCACCACTCAGCATTTGGATTTATTTCCCTTTTTGTCCCTATCTGGCATCTGTATCTCCAGACATTTTGTCCTAGTGGGGCACCTGTATTTCCATAGTGAAATGTCTATTACCTTTGACCCAAATAATGAGATTCACTGAGAACAATTTCAGTGCCACTTTTGAGGACCATGAATTCACAAGAATCAGCTGTTATCAGTAAACAGGCAACTGATGGAGAGGTTTAATCTTGTTTGCCCTCTTTGCATTCATGCTTATTACTCTTCCCTCTAGTCATTTTCTGCATAGGAAGCAAAGCTTTGGAGAAAAGAAAATGAGCTGATGTGTGAGGAACACATCGACAATACTTGTCCCCAAATATCTACTTTTTACTTCAGTTGAAATAAAACAAAAACAAAAATTTAAAACTCTTATAACCATTTTGTTCTTTTGGTCATGTAATGTAATTTATATTTCTTCCTAGCTGGTTTGATTTTTTTACAGAGACTTACAACCTTTCTAAGTGACTTCTTGAATAACGTTGGTGAAATCTAAAGGCAAGCCTTTGCAGTTAAGGAAAAGAAAAAGAACTGAAAGGGATGTAGTTGTAACCTTGGTCACTGGTATCCTCAAAGCGTTTCTGTTTTAGTAATTAATTAGCTTATCAGTTCAGAAATGTGAAAATGGCTTTTGAATCCCATGCTTGAAGGCTGTTGGCACCATGCACGCCTCCTGGCTGGTTTCTTTAATGTTCCATTTAATATTTTTTCCCTTCTAACTAAAATCATTTAATGAAATCTGACATGTCAAGGCCACCAACTGATCTTCTGAGCACAAGGTATGCAAAGGTGGCCAATTCCCTTAAATTACAGCCCCTGTCCAGGTCAGAAGACATCATTTGGAGTCAGACAAAGTACAAAGCAGCCAGTAATGCTGAGAGACATAACTAATAACAAGGGGAAAAAAGGATATTGTAAAAAAATCTGAAAGGAAAATAAGTTCAACACACAGAAAAGTGAAGACCAGGAGGAGAGTAAAGGAAAAGGCACACGTATAATGTTTTTTTCCCTCACTTATTCTATTTCCTCTATGTTACCTAGTTCAGGGCCACTGGTAGAAGATTGATACGTTTATTAATTCTCCATGCAGAAAGACAAACAGTGGGCCTAGTCCAGCGGGACTGAAACGTCTGGCCCCAAGTGTCCCTGTGGAATCTTCCAAAGTTACCCAACGGCCTTTGACCACTGCAGACCTATTGAATACAGTATCCATTTTCCAAAATCTCATTTAGACTCATACATAAAATGAAATTATCCTGTCATAGTGCACTGGTGTTCTCTCTGGTTCTTCTTTTTATTTTTGTTTCTTAATTTAAAACACAGAACCAGCAAAAGACAGTAAAAAACAATTTAAAGGATGTGCAAGATAGCCTTGGTATGTGATTTTTCTTCTACAATTTCAAGGACCTAGTCAAGCAACCCAATTATTTCTGTACAAAGTAATATTTAAACCTCCTCCCTTAGAAAATATTTAAGAAAATATTATTGGAGAAATATTTTTTTACCTCTTTAGCATTTCTGAATGCAAGAATTGACTGTGATAGCACTGAAAATTTTGAATCCATTTATTAGTGTTAATAATGGCAGCTTTTAAAGCAGGGTGGAAACTATAGTTCATATCTCAATAATTTTTTTCCTTTTCTTCAGGAGAAGGACTAAACTTTTGTTCTATTTCTATTGTAGAATTCATCTTGGATTTTAGATGCCTGGGTTACACTAATTTATATCAGTTAGGTAATTAACAGAATCTTAGTCAAATAGCAGATATTTTTTTGCTCTTTTCCAGAGCAATTCTAACAAAGAGCAGTGGCTGAAAGGCAAAAAAAAAAAAAAAAAAAAAAAAAAAACATGGGAAATTATTGTGATTTTAAATTTATACCTTGAAAATCAGTAAACTTTTTGTTTCAGATACTTTTATGGAAATTTCTGCAAGCACAGTATGAGAATAACAACTAGTTTTACATTACTGATATCCACACTGTGCAAGACATATCAGGATATTATTAGGAATCAAGAATCACCTTTGAAATCAATTTATATTTGCAGATGAAAAATAAACATGATGGGAGCTTGAATTCCAGATAATGAATGGGAGACAGTGTTATTGTAGTGAAGTTTCCAAGTTATGTCTGTTTATGTTCTTAAGTGGGATTTGTTTTTAAAAAGACCGAGTACATCATTTTAAGTAATCAAGCCCATTTGTCTTAACTTTATGTTCTTTGAATTGGTTCTTGAAATGGACCCTGAACCTAACCTCCTTTTAAGATTTGAAGAAAACTAAATTTATGAAACATAAAATATTTAACATAAAGTATCAGTACATTAAATACAAAATTATAAACTACCATCCCTTGTGTAATTGTTTTTATCCTTAATTTCTAGGACTCATTTTTTGAAAGGAATACTTAATTTAAGAAAAAATGTGGTATTTGGCAGTTAGATAAAATCTGAAATTTACACACACAGTATATATCTATATTGCTATATTTGTTAGGTATAATGTACTTATTCACTAAAATAATTTATAATATTATTCACCTTAATGGATGGCATGTTCAAGAATAATTTCCTGGTTTTTATCTCTTGGATTTTGATGACAATTATTTAAAAAGTAAATAAATCAAAATTATTTTAAGGTTTCTGATTCCTAGAT
>PVKA01008533.1:0-72579 GCA_004027165.1 Ctenomys sociabilis
TTTTTTTTTTTTTTTTTTTTTTTTTTTTTTTTTTTTTTTTTTTTTTTTTTTTTTTGTCTTTTTGAGACAGGGTCTCACTATGCAGTCCAGGCTGGCCTTAAGCTCACTTTGTAGCTCAGGCTGGTCTCGAACTCACAACAATCCTCCTGCCTCAGCCTCCCAAGTGCTGGGATTACAGGCATGCGCCACCACGCCCGGCCCCCTTGCTCTTTCTGATGCACACATCTGCATTTATCATCTTCAGAACTTTGTGCTCGATGAAGGTGATGGTTTGTCATTCTCAGTGGAAGAGAATTTATAGTCCAGTGGAAATGAACCAATGCATGTACTGTTTTTCTTTTGGGATAAAGCTGTTAGTCTATGACTTCTTTTCTCTAAACTAAGACCTCAATATTCAGATTTAAGTGCAATAAATAAATAGATTTGGATTGCATTTTGGGCACACATCTCAGAAAGGTTCACCATCATTGCTAGTTCAAGTTACCCTATCACTCTGGGTAACTTCGTGGGCATGTGGATATCTAATCGAACAACCTAAACACATCTTCTCTCCTTCTCATATAACTAATGACCTTCCTGCCTTCCCTGAGAGGCATGGTCCTCACAAGTTCAAGATTCTGGTGCCGTTCTCTCACCAGCTCCAAGATTCCATCTTTGTATTTATGCTCTCTGTCTCTTAGACCTTTAACTTATTCTTCACTACCACTGCATTACTATTTTACAAATCTTCATTCCTCAATTCTACATTTTCTACCAGGCAGTGTTCTGTTCTGTTCTGTCTTTTCCCCTCTAAAAGTGTCAAGTGTTTTGAATTTTCATAAAAATGTGAACTGCATTTTGATAATCTCCTTCTAGAAAACTGTATCAACTAATTTTGATTCTTTACATAAAATTTGCTCACTAATACTTAGAAATACTAGAATTGATCTACTGATCCCTCCTTTGTCTTGTGCACCCCTGCCCCTTCACCCTCTTAATTCAGACCAGATTTGCTTTCTGTCATTTCTCCAACCTGCCAGGCTTTATTCTCTCTGATGTGTAAGTATGATTTTTACCCTGTTTGCGTTTTTTTCTATCCATCCCATGGCTAAATTCTTCTTTTGGAAATCCAAAAAAATGTCACTGCCTTAGAATTTCTTGGATCCTCTACCAAGACACATTTGTCACTTTCATCCCTCATCACTGCACTCTGATCAGTATTCATGAAGGTTTAATAATCATGTTTGTCAGTGAGGTGCACTGGTTCATGCCTGTAATCCCGCACTTGGGAGGCTGATAGAGGATCGTTGCGAGTTTGGGACCAGCCTGGGCTACTCTACATGAGCTCACAGCCAGATTGAGCTGCATAGTGCGACCCTGTTTCAAACAGACAAATAATGATGACGATAATGATGGTGATGATAATCATGTTTGTCATGGAGGACAGTGTTCATTTTGATTCCTTATTTCCTTCTCCTATTTCCTCTAATTGCCAATTCACCCTCCTCATTTCCTGTCATCTCTTTATTCACTTATTTATTTGTACTCCATGTTTCTCACATAAGGGAAAACATGAGATATTCAACTCTCCAAGTCTGGCTCATTTTGCTTATCATGATGGTTTAGAGTACCATCTACTTCCCCATAAACAATGTAGACCCATCCATTTTGTGGCATAACCATACTGCACTGTGTGCACTCATCCATTCACCTTTTGGCGGATGTATAGGCTGTTTCCAGAGCTTAGTTACTCTGAATTGCACCACTGCAAACACGGGTGCACCTGTACAGCCATAGTTATGGTGCCTTTGCTCATTTGTGGATTTACTCAGGAGAGGCATAGGTAAGTAAAACAGCATTTCTATTTTATTTTATTTTATTTAACTTTATTTTGAAAGAAATAGCAATGAGATAGTTTCAAAATAGGTTAATAGGAGAGTTTCAATAATAAATACACTGCATACTGTTGTCTTCATAATGCCTATTCATAGTACAAGATGCAGACATGATATCCTGTACAATCACTGTTAGTACAAATCTTTGTTCTCATTGAATTAAGAGAAGGTAGCTGCATATCTTCCCTGACTCATTGTGTATAGATACAAAATGGTCCATCATTTATGCCCCCTTTTTGTTTAGTTTTGTCAGAGAAGGGTATTCCATTGCCATTGAAATATTGTAGGTATGTAGATTCAACAAAATATTCCAATATAGTCCAGAAGTCCATAATAGTAGTGGGTGATCCACAGAACTGGCAATATCAGAAGTTGTTGACTTGAGCCTTTTACAGCTCAGCATATTAATATGGCTTTACTTTTTATACCTTGTTTTTATACTTGTCTGCTGGATGGTTAAGGCCAAGATAAAGCAGGACCTATATAATAAGAAGTGCAACTTTTGTTAAATCCCCTCAGGATTTACCCTGAAGCCCTGTACTGCAAGTATTTCTATTTTAAATTTTTGCAGGACCTCTATAAAGGTTTCCACAGAGGTTGCACAGTTTTCCTTCCCAGTAACGATGGCAAGTGCTTTCTCTTCCCCGCTTCATCCCCAGAATGCTTTATGTCCTTGCTGACAGTCATTCTCAGTGGAGTAGGAAGGAATCTGAAAATATTTTACATTTGTACTTCCAGGATGGCTAACGATGCCAAGATGCCAAACAGACTTTGACACGTGATTTAGCTATTTGTACTTCTTTTGAGAACTTTCTGTTCAGTGTATGTGGCCCTTACTTGAGTGGGTCATGTGGTGGATTCAGAGGACAACTTTTTGAGTCATTTACATATTCTAGAAGAAGAATTGCTTGTTGGAACAGTATCTAGCAAAATTTTTCTTTCAACCTGTAGGTGGTCTCTTTCCTCTGTGGATGGTTTCCTATGTTATGCAGCTGATGTTTAATTTGATGGAGTACCATGTGTTGATAATATGTCTTATGCTGTAGGCATTTCTTTTCTTTCCTTTAGAATTATTTTATTAAATCATAAATGTATAATAGCTTCGTAACTCTACACACGCACTTAATGTTTTTAAAAAGGAAAAACGTTATGTCTTATTACACTATGCTCCTGGCTAATAGCTTTTGAAAACTTTGAGAAAAATCTTAAAAAAAGGTTTCACATGTCACATGAAATATACAAATTTAACATTATCAAGGAAGGAATGCTTCTATACTCTTACAAAGACCACTAGAAAGAAACAACAATTAAAATGCTAAGAAACTGTCTCAAAGGCATTTTTACAATCCTTCCACCACAGTAAGGCAAGGTTATTAAATAATCCAGGCCATTCACAAAATGCCTCTCTGCATCTGCTCTGGTGTCTTCTGTCACTGCATATTCGCGTATGATTGAGATAAGAGTTTCCTTAACATTGTTATTTCGATAATCTGAAGCTGTTCTGTTACCTCTGGGCTCTCATCCTCTTCTATTTGTACAGTGAAGCCCATGGCAAACTGGAGGAAGCTCAGTTCTGGTTCCTTCCACCATAACCCCCACTTCCTCCACTGCCTCCTGGACCATAATTTCCTCCACCATATGGTCCCCCATGTTCCTGCTACCACCAAAGTTTCCACTTTTCATTGGACCATAGTTAGAAGGTTGCTGCTTATAATTTCCAAAATCAATGTTATTTCCACTTTCACAATTTCCTCCTCCATAATTGTCATAACCGCCTCCATAGCCCCCACCCTGGTTTTCATACCCAGGTCCTTCAACAGCATGGCCTCCTCTTCCTCCTCCATAGCCAGGACTACCTCCAAAATGGCCCCCTCCAGGTCCTCCTCCGTACCCATCATAGTCATCACCAAATCCATGTCCACTTCCACATCCATCAGATTCTCCTCTAAAGTTCCTTCCTGGTCCTGGTTCAACATTCCCACCACCACCACGTGAGTCCCCAAAACCAAAGTTCCCTCCTCTTCCACTCCTTGAACTTTGGACTTCCTGCATTTCTTGTTTAGACAAGGCCTTTCCTACTTCTGCATTATGACCATTAACAATGTGTTATTTTTCCACCACAATTTCATCTACAGAATCATGGTCATCAAAAGTAACAAGGCCAAAACCTCTTTTTTGTCCCAGACTGCCTATCAGTAATTATCTCACTGGTATCAATTTTTCCATATTCTTCAAAGTAATCTCTAAGGTGATGCTTCTCAGTATCTTTTTTAATTCCACCAACAAACAGTTTCTTCACAGTCCCATGAGCCCCTGGCTTGCCAGAGCCTTCTCTTGCTACAGCACGTTTCGGTTCAACCACTCTTCCATCAATTGAATGAGGTCTTGCAGCCACGGCAGCATCAACCTCACCGGTGGATGAGAAAGTTACAAAACCGAATCCTCTTGATGGTTTGCTTGCAGGATCCCTCATAACCACACAGTCTGTCTGTTTTCCCCATTGCTCGTAGTAGTTCCTCAGACTTTCTTCCGCGGTTTCAAAACTTAAGCCACTGATAAAGAGCTTACGAAACTGTTCCATTTTTTCCTCTCCAAAGGAACAGTTTCTAAAGTTTTCTCCCTTGTGGACTTGGTCACTTCAGCCCCATTTCCCTCAGCCGAGAGAGACGAGAGCGAACATGATCTGGACTTGTCCTGGCGCTGTAGGGAGAACAGCAGCCGCTGGAGAAACACTGCTCACTGCAGGTCCACACGCCACCCGGCGCTGCCGCTACTGCAGCGAGAGCCACCGCTTCTCTAGAACCTCTCCACACTAACTAGGCATTGTTTTCAATGCCAGTGTGTATGGCTACCAGGATTTCCTTTATATTACCTCCTAGAAGTTTCAAAAGTTTTCTTTCTATATCTAGGTCTTTGATCCATTTTATTATATTTTAGGAGGGATGAGAGATAGGGTCTGTTTTCCTATCGCTTTTATTAAAGAGGCTGACTTTTCTCCTACATATTTTTGTCAAAAGTCAGACTGCACTGTATCGGAGTGCTTCTGTGACTTCTGCTCTGTGTCATTGGTCTACATATCAGTTTCTGTACTGGTGCCACGTTGTCCTTGCCACTGTGGTTCTGTGATATAACCTGATATCCGGCATTGCTATTCAGGCTTCTTCCAGTACTATTTCGGTTATTCTGGGTCCTTTTTGATTCCACTCAAACTTTGTGATTTTCTTTTTTTCTAGTTCCATGAAGAGCGCTGTTAATATTTAACAGAAATTACATTAAATCTATAGATCATATGGTATTGCCTTATTTTTGTCTGTTACTTTCTTTAGACAGTATCTTTATGAGGATATGTAGGTATCAGTGAACATAATCAAAGGATTTTAAATTAGATGATAGGCTCAAAAATCAGAATGTCATGAGTATGGTTTTTCAGATTTCTTAAGCATAGTGTTATAGTCCCAAGAGAGATGAATAGCATCAGTTTTCAACAGACATTCTGGTCAAAAGGGCAATGAGGAAATAAAGCAAGAAGCAGTAATATCTGCTAGCCAAGGACTTCCTAGAAAACTTTGGAAGACTACTTATCTTTTAATGACCTAAATTCTTTCACCTGTAACTCTTAGCAGGAAGAGTTCCATGAAATAAAAGTTATGTTTTCTAGCCTTTAACATTTGTTAAAACCGAAGAAAATTAAAATTCAATGAGTATGCAATGAACTAGTCTACTATGGATTGGGTGTATTTGTGCATTCTGAATCCAGCTGCTGGATTCTAGTACCCAAGGTGGTAATTTGAAGAGGTAGAACCATTGCACCAGTGACAGATCCATGAATGCTCCATGCTTATAAATGGGATTAGTGTTCTTATAAAACAGTCTAATGCCTTTTCCTTATGAGGACACAGCACAGGGTGCTATCTTGAAAACAGAGCATGAAACTTTATCAGGTACAAAAGCATGGCATGAGCCAAGAAGATGGATGGGAGCCTTCTTCTACACCTCCTTCAGGTGGAAAAAACATGAAGATGGATTTCCCCTGGGATTCCTTCTGTCTGGGCAGAATTCTCTCTAGTTTTGTTGTTTGAGCTACCACATTTGTGACAATTTATCACAGCAGCAGCAGAGCCCTGTCATTGCTGTGTGTTTAGGACAGTGTGGAGTCTAAACTTTTAATTCAATCAGAATTTTCTCCCTTTATAGTCTAGTGCCAAAATGATTTATGATAATCTGAATCTTCTCTTTGGCTTCCAGGTTTTTTTAGCTACCTGTTCTATCATTTAACCTTTTTAGCCAGCTCATATAAACCCTAATATTTACCTGGTGTGCACCAATATACATTATCTGGTGTCTTAAAACTGATTGATTTATATAACTAGCAGTCACTGAATTTTCTTAATGTTATATCTGGTCATAAAACGCGACATTATTTATTTTAGAATGAGATTTAACAGAATATTCTGGTCAAATCATATTTTGTCTAGTCTGTTACATGTACCCCAAACTTCTCTGTTTAAACATGCTTTGCATAGGGAATATCCTAGCTTTTATGATCATCCAGGCAGGCAATGTATGCTTTGGGGATGCTCTTTTTATTTTTTTATTTTATAACGAGAATGCAAAATATTAAAACAGAAAAATCACAAGTGATACAATATTTCACTTAACAAAGTAATGTGATCTTCACAGAATTTATTTTAATACATAGTGTTGACTTCCATCTAGTTATTCACAATTCAGATGTATGCATGAAAAATTGGAATAAGAAAGAAAAAAAGAAAGAAGTGTATAAGAAATTAAGAGGAAAAAAACAAATAATTAAAAAAAGGAGACAAAACAAATATTAGCGAATCCAACTAATGTTTTTCTCACTAAATGCAGTTTCTCTGAGAATCATAACTGATACTTTGCTTGGTATCTCTTCAACTTTAAGCCTTATCACCCCCTTTTTATAGCAATTTTACTGCAGAATTCTACTTCTGAAGAGATTTTTAATTTTGATTCTATCCTATATGAAAACTGAGAATTTTGATAGCATAACGCCAGAGTGGTTTCTTTTTCATTATGCTCTATAACTGGTGTTCGGAATTTGACTAATAAATTGGCAGTCTGAAGTGCATCTCCAAAGAAGTCAGAGTTTCATGCCTGTGTTCTAAACACTTTTGCATTCTGAAGCCAAAAGAAGACAGGGTTGTCCTGCTAGGGCAACTGTGGACCAAGGAAAAGAAACACTTTAAAGACTAAACCACACATTTCTGATATTTACCTCTATTCCAAGCTCTAGAATTGCATCTTCAAACTTGATTTCACTTGAACCTTAGCTGAACTATAGTCAGGTTTGCACTTTTACTAAATCACTCTTGTGTTAGTTACAATACTCAAATCTGTCTTTTGCCTCAAACATCATAGTTTAAAATTTTTGACCTTTGTTTAATTCTGCAATAATTTCTCTCCCTCACTTTATTTTTTTTTAAATTAACTTTAGTGAGAAAGAATTACCTATGAGACTGTTTCAAGACAGATTAGCAGGACAGTTATAATAATTAATACGTTGCATATTATTGTCTTCATAGTAGTTATCCAGAGTTATCCAGAGTATTCACTATGCAACTCAGACTCCTGGCGATGCCCTTATTTTCAGGCTCCTGAGCACTGGGATTGCAGATGTGTGCCACCATGTCCAGACATGATCTCTTGTCTAAACATTATTAGTACAAATTTTTCTTTTCTTCTCATTGAACCATGAGAAAGTAGCTGTATGTGTAACCTAACTAATTTGTATATATATATGTGTGTGTGTGTGTGTGTGTGTGTGTGTGTGTGTGTGTATGTATATTTGGGTTTTTTCACCACAAAATAGTCCTTCATTTTCTCTCTTTCACTTTAGATGCCACATTTTGGGAATTAAGAAGTCCAATTATCTTAATGTTAGACTACATTTTAGAAAACCATACCTATAATCCACTATACCATATTGGGTATAATCTTACTAATAAATTTATCCTTTAAATTTACCTTCAAGTAGAGGGAAAACAAATTTATTAAAAATATAGCTGGGATACATAGTTTTATTAGAAAATGCAAAATGGTACAGGGTTTCAGCCAGACAGCGTACCAGAATTTCTAGGAAATTCCATCGGCTGAATTCTACTGTTCTCCCACTGACATTTCATTGCATTTAAGAAAAGACAGAAAAGGCATGCGAGGCATAATGCATCAGTAAAGCAAATAGTACGCTTGTCTCAAACCAGTGATGTGGAGAATATAGGATACCAGGGGGAAGAAGGTTAAGAAGACAGTGTAGGGCAAGACAGATTTTTAAATGAATGATTAGGTTGAGCCTCACAAGAAGGCTGTCTTTAAAGAAGTATGGAAAGGGCAGCCAAGGAGGACACAAGGAAACACAATCATAGATAAGGTGGTCGTCTGGTGTTTAGTACTGTCTGCTTTCTATCCTCTTTACTGCTGGAAACTCATACTGACTCACTCGGTCACAGCAGCAACTCTATTTCAATCCTGGACATCACACCCCATACATGAATTGCACAAACTCTCTGGAGTTATTTTTTTCTTTCAATATACTGACATATATCAACTCAAACTTTTGTGGAGAGGGTCCCAGTCATGCCTAAGAGCTTCTCGTGATTCTGATGCATGGTAGGGGAAAAACATTAACTTTAAGTTAATGGCTTCAGAATTGGAAAGGGAAGGCTAAGGAGGCTGATGGACTTCTCCTCCTTCTCCTCCTCCTTCTCTTCCTCCTCCTCCTCCTTCTCCTTCTCCTCCTTCTCCTTCTCCTTCTGCTGCTTCTTCATCTTCTCCTTCTTTTTTTTCTTCTTCTGGAAGCCTATTGTGAACTGGTAATACTATGGATATGTTCTATTTATTTATTTTTCTATTTTAAAAAGGACAAAAAGAATAAAATATTAAAAACAATTCATAATCTCAAAAAAACCAAGATAAGAATTCAGCAGTTGCTGTTATACAGCACATTGTTGTTGTCAAAGTAGTTTCTCAGACTACCAGATATTAGAATGTAAAATTGTTCAAGATAATTTCAAGCATTGACTGCTCCCTGCAATAGAAATAGAAGTGAATGCAGTCATCCTACAGATCCTGTGTATATACACATATATTTTTTCAACTTTCATTCCTTCTTTCTTTTTCTTCTTTCCCTCCTCCCAATTGTTCTTTCCTTTGAGCAGTTCTTTCCCTCTTACTATATATAATGAATCATTCGGATGTTATTTACTCTTTCAGGTTCTTATATTAGGGAGAGAATGTGATGTTTACAAATGCTGCTCTAATTTATTTCACTTATGAATATAGCCTCTAATTGCACCCATTTAACTACAAATGCCTCAAGCTTATCTTTATAGCTGAGTAATACTCCATTGTGTAAAAATACCACATCATTTTATCTGTCCTTCAGTTGATGGGTATTTGGGTTGTTTCCAAAATCCAGCTATTACAAATGCTGCTGCTATAAACATTAGTGCTCATATGTTGCTGTGGAATGAAGTTTTATATTCTTCTGGAAAAATACCCACAGGGAGAACAGCTGAGTGAAATAGGACCTTTAGTCCTATCATTTGGAGGAACTGCTGCTTCACTGATTTCCGTAGCGTGCCAGTCTGCACTCCCAACAGTGGAGAAGGGTTCCTTTTTCCCTATAGCCTCTCCAGCATTTTTCATTAGTTTATTTCACTATGATAGCCATTCTTTCTGGGGTGAAATGGAATCTCATTGTTCTTTTAATTTGCATTTCTCAAATGACAACGACGTTAAACATTTTTTTCATTTATTTATTTGACGTTTACAATTCTTCATCTGAGAAGTGTGCATTCATCTCAGATATCCATTTTGCAATGGGCCTTTGAACTTTAGGGGGGACTGATTTTGTAATTATGTGTTCTAATTAGAAGTCCTGTGCCTGAGGGACAGTTGAATAAGATTTTTTTCCAGTTCATGGGTTTTCTTTTCACTCTGTTTTCTTTTGCTGTACAAAAGCTTTTAAATAAGATGAGATCCACTCTGTTGATTCTTTGCAGTATTTCCCCTGCAATTAGGGTTTTGTTCATGAACTCTCTGCCTACCCTATATCTTTAAGACTTTACCTACTTTCTCCTCCAGTACATTTAGTGTTTCTGTTTAAATATTTAGATGCTTAATCCATTTTGACTTCAGTTTGATGCATGCTGATAGACATGGATCTAGTTTCAGGTTTTTGGGGTTTTTGTTTTGTTTTGATTTTGTGCAGGGTCTCACTATGCAGCTCAGACTCCTAGCAATGCCCCTATTTTCAGTCCCCTAAGCACTGGGATTACAGATGTGCGCCACCATGTCCAGACTCAATGAACTCGGGGTGGGGCCAGCATGGCATGTAGTGCCAGGGATTGAACCCAGGCCCCTGGGCCTGCCTAAGCAGGTGCTTAGTCCACTGAACTATATTGCCAGCCCTTAGTTTTAGTTTTTGATATGTGGATAGCCAGTTTTTCCAGCACTATTTTTAGCGGTTATCTTCCACAGAACATGTGAGGCTCCTTTGTCAAAGATAATGTGGCTTATCTTTAAGTAGATTAAAATTATGCAAATTGTTTTATTTCAAGCATATATTTTAAACATTCCTTTTTGCATTGTTACAAAAATATTCAAGTTAGAATTAAATATTATAGTTAAGTGGCTACTAGATTTCTAAGAAGACAAGTATAGGAAATACTATGAGATTGAGGTGAGCACTCTGAGGGGGTACTATTCTGTTGATTTTGTTTTTATGTTTTTGTGTCAACGATTGAATTTTTCTTTATCAAATAATGTTTTTATAGCTGTGACTGTATCTTCTAATTCATTCCATAGGTCCTCAGGTCTGTCTCTCTCTTTTCTTTTGGCAGGCCCATACTGATTTTATCATAGTAGCTTTGTAGTATAATTTTAAGTCAGGGATTGTGATGTCTCCTGCCTTGCCTTTGTTGCCAGTGATTGCCTTTGCTACTCTTTGTAAATCTGTTCTGAGCTCCATTTCCCATTTAAGACTTTCTTATGTTGGAGCATGAATTAAGACCTATGGTTTTATGAATGTATCATAAATAAACATCTAGATTTCAAATTCAACCTGTTTATTTTGCCAAGATTTTAAAACTTTACCTTTGAAATTATTTTGTGTTTTGGATTATTTGGACAATACTTTTGTTTTCCTAATTATGCATCATAATTTATTCCAGAACAACATGTCTGCATGAGCAGAACGCTATTATTGAGGGAGTATGAGTGTGTTGTTGAAGGTGAGGAGGATGAAGAGGACTTTTTACTCTTTGAAATGTAAATTGTATTTTTAATGGCTAAATGATAGTACCTTAGGACAATTTCCTGAGTATTTGGGTAGAAGATAGATAGATAAATAATTAACATCTTCTCCTTCTTTAAAATGAAGCTTCTTTTTCTACAGGTGACTGAAATATAAGAATTTGGGTATAAATACATTACTGGAAAGGGAATGAAGAGCTGCAGAAGAGTATAAGTGAGACAGGGAATGAAAGACAGCCAACTTAATATGAGCACTGAACACTTTAGTGCTGGAGCTAAATGCCACTGGGTATTTTGTGATAGAGCGCAGTTACTCTACAGAGTATCAGATACCAAGTCCTGTCTGTTTATAGACAAGAGCTGCTCCCTTATTAACTATCTGATAGTTTATTAGTTCTATAGACTAATTTTGTGGGCTTTGGACCCACAAACATTCTTGGGCCAAGGTTCAAGAAATGTGGTTATGGCTGGAAGTGGTTGTGGTTGTGATTGAAAGTTAGACAATATGCATGAAAGTGGTACGAAAAGGAAGTATAATAAAAACACATCCTTTAATTTCATAAGGTTGCTGGGAAAACTAAGTAAAACTATGTCATATATATGATGACAATATCATATATAATATAGTATTATATATATATACATATATATAATGTATAATATATATATATATATAATATATATATATCTTTAAAACCATAAAGCAATCATTGGAAGTGCAGTTCAGTGA
This sequence comes from Ctenomys sociabilis, assembly GCA_004027165.1. Classification (NCBI taxonomy): domain Eukaryota; kingdom Metazoa; phylum Chordata; class Mammalia; order Rodentia; family Ctenomyidae; genus Ctenomys; species Ctenomys sociabilis. The sequence goes on from PVKA01008533.1 coordinate 11,899, forward strand.
TAGCATGCATGTTTAGCATATGAGAAGAGAAACTTGGGTTCAAGCCTTAGAATAAAGACTAAAACATGAAAATAAAATCAGTGACACAGTGCCTACTCAGAGTGCTTGCCCCTCAATCTCATAGCACTTCATACACTTATTTTCTTAGAGGTAGATCTAGTAGCCACTTAACTATAATCTTTAACCCTAACTTGAATATTTTGCTAACAATGCAAACTGAATGACTGTGTAAAACATATTCTTTAAGAGAAATGGATTACTAAGATAAGGAAGAAGACAGGAAAGGGCAGGGGAAGAGATATGTCTACGCATATATACAGGGTGGCTTGGGTAGTTGTACCATGGATTTCTGGTGGGCTATGGAAAGGAGTAGTAAATGCTTAGTTCTTTCTTTCTTTTCTCCCTTCTTTTTTAAGTAAAAATTTTATTTTTATTTATGTGGTACAGTGTCATGCTATGCAGCTCAGACTCATAGTGATCCTCTTGTCTTAGCCTCCCCAGCACTGAGATTACAGGCATGCCTCACCATGCCCAGTTCTGGGGGCCGGCTCAGCATACCTGTGGTCCTGGAGCCAACAAAGCATGTGGTACAGGTGATTGAACCAGGTCTTTGTGCTTGCTAGGCAGGCACTCAGACCACTGAGCTATCTCCCAGGCCCCTCTCTCTTCTTAATTTCTTATAACATTTCTTCCCTTTCCAATTTTGCATGTATCTATCTGGTAATCTCAACAACTAACTTGAAGATAACACTAATGCAATGCAACAAATACTGTCAAGTTCACATTATTTTTTTTAGTAAAATTGCATATCATTTATAATATTATTATCATTATTTTGAATTCATATATATATATATATATATACACAGCACACATTCTTTAAAAATTAGAACTATTTCCATAATTTTAATTTATTTCTAAAGTCTGTTAAGGTTACAGTATGGTCAGGAAAATTGTTACATTTGTTGCTTTTTGGTTATTTTCCAAGTTCTGTCTGTTTAAGAAAACAAAAAAATTTTCTAAAATACTGTTTTCTTGCTACTGACACATAACAAAGTCAATATAGCAGTGAAAGAATGAGCTGTGCCCCATGCTGCCTTATCTATCAACAAAATTGCCCTCTGAGTCCAGATGTGCTGTTGTTTTAAGCAGTTGATGATATATAGACCTGTAGAATATAGCTAGACTCCCAGGTTACAGTTCAGTTTGTGGCAAATCATAGTTTGATTTGTAAGTAGAGGAAAAATATGAACGGTATTGATAGGAAATGTAAAGCGGCAAGACACTATTTTAACTGTTCATCTTGAGCTATCAAGAGTGTTGGAGGACATTATTTTATCTTATATTGCTTGGCAAAGCCCTAACAGCAAAAAGTAGCAGTGTTTCTTTTAGTCTATTGGCAAGACATATAACTACCTGAAGACCAAGCTGTGACAGAGGCAGTGTGGACTCAGTGGCGTGGCTATCTTGTTTATTATTGCTTTCATTTGTATTACTGGAAGACATCTTGCTTTATATGGCAAAACTTGGAAGAGGTTTGTCTCTCCATGAAGAATTTAAGTGAAGGTTGCAGAAGAGCTCAAAGGGGGCCTCTTGGCTAGGGAATGTAGCTTTGTGGTAGTGTCTGAGTCGCTTTTCTTCTTCCTGAAACAAAATGCCCAATAACCAAAGTCAAAAGAAGAAAGGTTAATTTTGACCCACGGTTCATAGAGGCTTCAGTCCATAGCCATCCAGCTCCAGGGCAGGGTGGCATGGCAGAGGGACATTGTAGAGATGAAACAGTCCATGGGAAGGCAGGCAGGAGGTAAAAAGTAGCAGCAGCAGCAAGCCTTCCTTTCCTCTTTCATCCAGGTACTGCAAGCTTTTTGGGTCTTGCTACCCACACCCAGTGTGGGCCTTCCCATTACCCACATCCACAACTGTGCTAATGTGATCAGTGGACTAATTTAATACCACACACCATTAATCTCAACATTACACACTAGGTCCAGTCAGCTGCCCAAAGCCCCACCTTTGAACTCAGCAGGCTTTGGGAGGATTTCTAGATATGAGCCATGACAGATACTTTGCACATAACATGTGCAAGCCCCTGGTTTCAATCCCCTGGGCCACATAAAAAAACCCAAAACAATAAAAAGCAAGCTTCTACTACCCTCCCCCATTCCCTGGACCTAAGCAGTGACAATGCCTCTGCAAGCACACAGGATTAGTTCCACTTTGTCCTTTGGGGTACTGCTTCTGTTTAGATCCAAAATGGCTCTCAAAACCTCATGTGTTTGGAAGGTGACTGGACAGTGGGAGCAGTTATCTGTCATGGTCTTAGGAGCTAGAGCCTGGTAGGAGGCTGCTCACTGGGAGGGGGTGACCTGGAAGGGTACATCTCCCTGCACAGCTCCTCCCTTCTCTCCCTGGGTCCTGGCTGCCATAGTGTGAGCAGATTTCCTCTGCCCAGGACCTTCCATGAGGTCATTTCTCTGTTGGAGCTTGTAAAGCGCACATCACATTTGTGAAAACTGCATGCCAAAATGAATCTCTCCTCTCATAAGGGAGAGACAGGTGTTTCATTCTTGCAAAGAAGAAAATGCTTAAGAGAGTTTCCTAATACACATGAGTGGGAGTGGAATTAAATTTTGCTAGGGATGGAAAATTTCCACTGTTTCTACTCCAACTTTCCTTGTCACCTCACTAAACTTTTCCAAAAGAAAGTTGGTGATAGTACTAGGGTGTGAGTGGGCCTCTGTTCACATTAGCAGAAACAAAGAAGAAAATAATATAAAAATTAATGTTTTTAAAATTCTTTCTAGAAAGTTAAATAAGTGTACAGCAATGGAATTAGGCAGAATCAAGTTCCTAGCTATAATAAAATCCCTGTATTAGAAACAACTTCAGTATGAAAGTAGCTAATGATTAGTATGTATTTGCTTAAAATGTACAGAACATTTCTGTAAAGTTGATCGATGTTACCTTGAAGGATATGAATCCTGAATCAGATTGAAACAATCTGAAATCCCAGGAGGGTGTTTAGAAAATTATCTTCTATTCTTCCTGAGATAGGCATGGGAATGATAGTATTTTATCAACAAATGTAACATGTACAAAGTTGGTGATAATATGAGAAAAACACCACGGTGATATATCATTACACAAATGTTCAAATAATTCATTTTTAGGAGACATAAATATAAAAGTGCACAACTTACCTTTCATGAAAATAACTACTCTTAAAGTCAAGTTTGAACTTCCAAAGGCAAATCTCTTTGGCACAAAACTCAGCCTCCAGCTGATGTATCACATACATTTGTCTCATCCATGTTTAAGCTGGAGCCTTGCCTCCTTTCTTGTTCTTATTTATTTGTGAAATAAAGACCTACTGTACTTATCCAATGGAGGACACATTAGCGTCTGTAGAGGTCAAAAGCACCAACAAACACTCTCATAATCCCTAGTCTCTGGATTTTATCTTATTATTGAAAATTTATTTATTTATTTATTTATTTATTTATTTATTTATTTATTTGTTACAGAGTCTGGCTATGCAGCTCAGACTTGTCTTCATCCTCCTTTCTCAGCCTTCCTAGCGCAGGGATTACAGGCGTAAGCCAGCTGGCCTGGTTTCAGTGGCTGGTATGGCACACTTCAGGTCCTGGTGGGGGGGTGGTTGGTACAACATGTGGCACGAGGGATTGAACCTGGATCCTTGCCCTTGCCAGGCAGGAGCTTAGACTTCCAAGCTATCTCCCAGCGTAGATTTTTTTTTTTTTTTTTTTTTTTTTGTGGTACTAGGGATTGAACTCAGGACCTGCGCTTGCCAGGCAGGTACTTATTCTACTGAGCTATCTCCTCAACCCTCCAGCCTGGATCTTAATAAGCAAGTAAAATAATCAGATGTGATTCACAAAGGTGCTTGTGACCAGGTGGACTATGGAGACTAGCTATGGCGAAAGTGTGTGAAGAGAGCCTTCTGAAGTCTAGATCAGTCAAAATGACCAAGATGCTATGTATCTACCTGCCAGTTCTCCAAGATGATGGTAATTATTATGTACTATGAGTATATATTAACCAAAAAGAAAAAAAAAGGAAGTCTGAAGGTGAAATGATCAACTTGAATTGGGCTAATGCAGGTGAAACCAGAGATGCAAAGACTATTACCTTCGTGCTATTGGCAAAAGAATGTGGTGACTGATTTTTCTAGTTTAGTGAGGATGAGAAACCATCTATGTGTCCATTGCTCTAGTGTGAAGTGGAAACAGAGACGAGGAAGTGCGCAATGTGGAAACTTGAGAGGACAGAGTAATCGGCCCTCACTTTCCTCTCCGTGCTTCTTGAGTCACTGGGAGCCAAATACCATGCACCTCAAGAGTTTTATGTATAAAACATAAAGCAGCATGTAAACGTATGGTTTCCATTATTGCCCTTGTGAATAGCCTTGCTACTAATGATTAACAGAAGTTAGTGCTTTGTGGTTTACAAAATGCTTTAATATATTACATTATATGATATCTCTTTCATTTCAAAGCAAGTCTGTCAAGTTCTGTCCACAGTGAAGGCTTCAGCTGTGCCCTGCCCCTCAGGTTGTGACTGAAATGTCATTTCCTCATTAGCCCTTTCCATTCTCCTGTCATCTCCATTATGATTTTTTCTCATTAACTTTATTGAAAATCAATAATCATATAGCATATCAAAACTATAGGCAAATATTGAAATGTGAAAGATTTAAGATGTGGACCGAATGAATTTTAGAGAAATATTTATTCATTTATTTATTTATTTTGTACTTTGTACAGGGTCTACAGGGTCTCACTACATAAATCAGACTCATAGTGATTCAACATCTCAGTGCATCCCAGGGCGGGGCTGGCAAGGCACCTGGGATTACACCCAGGCTGTTGTACTCTGCTTAAGTAGGGGCTTCGGTCCACTGAACTGGCTGGCTGGCCCTCAATTATGTATTTTATATAATTTAGAAAATATGTAGAAAAGTACTTTTGGTTCAAAGCATTTATAATTGCTCATGTACTCTATTTGTATGTGCCCCATTACTGTTCCTGATCTCCATTTCTACCCTCTAAGATGCAGAGAGATGCGTTAATTGCTTTTCTTCACCTTTGTATCACTGGATTTGACTACAATGCCTGGTTTGTAGTAAAAAAGAAACAAGTATTGTTCTTAAGAGAATGAAAGACAACAATAAGGGAATTTTATTTTTTCATACGGAAGGTACGTTTTATGTCAGTCATTATGTTAGACATTAGGGAATCTGGATTTTTTGTGTCATGGTTGTTGACATCAGATTGTACTGGAATTTTTTTGAGTACCCCAAAGAATGACTCATCTAGAATTTCTTAATGGCCATCTCCTATTTGCTTCTGCATCACTGAGCTCAGGGCTTAGAGCAGAGAATGCACACAATTTATCTGATGGGGTGAGTTGCTGAGAACCAGAAAGAAAGTTCATGAGGAATTCAAGTGAGAGGTGATGGTGACTTGGGGGAAAAGTTGCATAAATTGAGATAAAATAGAAACAGATTCTGGAGAGAAGACCAAATAACTCAGTGGACTAAAGCACCTGCAAGCAGGCATAGGGGTCAGGGTTCGGTCCCCAGGTCTACTTGTGCTGGCTTTGCCCCTGGGGCACACTGAGACAGCAGTTGAGACTGGATGTGGTGGCTTGTATCTGTAATCCCAGCTTTTAGGAGGCTGTAAACAGGCAGATCACTATGAGTCTAACATAGTAGTGAGACCTTGTAGACCCTTCCCTAAAAATAGAAAACAGAAACAGATTTTGTAGAAATAGAAACAATAGGACAAGATGATTTGTCTTTCATAGTAAGTACAAGAAGGAAAGAATTAAAATTTTGAGGGAAGATGCTATACTTTATTAGATTTGAATCAGCTTGTGTAAGGCAAAGGTAGTTACAGTTGGTGGCTTTACATGGTGTAATGGATACAATCGAATGTGTGTTGCATGTTTGATATCTTATTTCACTTTTTATCCAAGTAGAAAGTTTCCTCAGAGTTTGGAAATACATGGAATTTGATTTAGGTTCATAAGTTTACAGGTCATTTAAAATATGGTTAAAACAAGGTCAGGGATACTGGCACAAAAACAGATATGCGGAAGATGGAACAGAGTACAGAAACATGCCTAACCACACTCAGTTATTTGATCTTTGATTAAGGGATCAAAACTATACATAGGAGGAAAGATAGCTTATTCAACAATGGTGCTATTTTGAAGCTGTCTCATTGCAATTCTTTTCTCAATAAAATTAATGAGAAAAAAAAAAAACAATGGTGCTGTGAAACCTAAGTATCTATTTGTGGAAGACTGAAGCTGAACCACTGTATATTAAACTAAAATCAAAATGGATCAAAGATCTAAAAAAGAGAGACATGTAGGTGAAATAAAAGAGATAATTTACTGAAAGATAAAATAGAAAAAACAGAGTTGTACATATAGGAGAGGATTTTCTTTCTGTATTTTAGGGAAGGGTCTACAGGGTGTTCAGTGTCTCACTACTAGACAGGACGAATAGTGATCTGCCTGTTTACAGCCTCCCAAGAGCTGGGGTTACAGGTGTGTGCCACCACGCCCAGTCTCAATTGCCATCTCAGCGTGTCCAAGGGTGTGAGGCCAGCATGGTAGGCCTGGGGATCGAACTCTGGACCCTTGCTCCTGCTTGCAGGTGCTTTTATCCGCTGAGCTATTTGGCCAGCCCTCAAATCTTTCGTTTTCCTTCCTTGCACTACATTTAAGCTTACCAAACTACTTTTAAGTTATGATATGCTGTTTCAATCAACCAGCATATGTACATATATGTACATATATACATATATATAAAGGATTATATATATATATGTGTGTGTGTGTGTGTGTGTGTGTGTGTGTGTGTGTGTGTGTGTGTATTCTTTTTTATTTTGGTACTGGGCATTAAACTCAGGACCTTGTGCTTGCCAAGCAAGCACTTATTCTACTGAGCTATCTCCCCAGTGGATTTTTCTAACTAGAATCCCACATGTAAAATAAATACCAGCATGTATCAACAAATGATATGAGATCAAATTAGAAAGCTTCTTCACAGAAAAGTATCATCTAGTAGAGTGAGGAAACAGCACTGAGAATGGGGAAAATCTTTCCACGTATTCTTCAGACAGAGGATTAATGTCTAGATCATATAACGAACTCAAAAAGATTAGTCCTCCTAAAATAAATGACACCCAATTAAGAAATGGACAAGAGAAATGAATAGATACTTCTCACAAGAGGTAAGAATTTCACAAAAAACATGAAAAATGTTCTGCATCTCTAGCCATTACAGAAATGCAAATAAAAACAATGCTAAGATTTTTTATCACAAACCAGAAAGAATGACAATCATCAATAAATTAGAGATTAATAACTGCTGGCATGGTTGTGGTGGAAAAGGAACTGTGCTACATTTTTAGTGGGAATTGAACTAGTGCAACTATTATGGAAACAAGCGTGGAGCCTTCTCAATGCACTAATGTTAGAGATTCCATATGATCTCGCTATTTCCCTTCTAGAAACCCTGTGAAAGAGCTAAAGAGGCCCTGCCGTAGAGACAAGCACATACCCGCATTTATAGCATCATAGCTTATAGCAGTTAAAGCCCGGAAGCAGTGTATGTACATATTCTAAAAAAGATTTTCAAGAATGTAGTGTGTATACATGATGGAATACTGTTCAGCTGTAAACAAACATGAATTTGATATATTTTGTAGGAAAATGCAGGGCCCGACAAAATATCCATGCGTGAAATATACCAGATACACAAGCTTCAGTACCGTGTGGCATCTCTCATCTGAGTGTGAACAAGTACCAACAAAGAGCCTAATGACAAATGGACAGAAGGAAATGAGGAGCTCAGTCTTGCAAAGACGCAGGCGTCTGGGAAGGCAAATGTGAGGGGAGAAGGTGGGGAGTAAGAACCACGCTGTGCGTGTGCAGGACCTTGGCGTGCTCAGTGAACGTGAGCAGTGCAGTTCACACCCACCAGCTAAGGCTGATAGCAGCATCAAAGTGAAGAAGGAGAATGAGGGATAAACAGAGGGAAGCCAGGGGATAAGGGGAAGGAAATTAAACAACATGCTGTGTGAGGTTCAAGGTCTGGAATCAGCGAGGACAAGGGTTTGGTCCTCAGCACCAAAACATTACAAAAGAAAAAAAAAAAAGTGAGCTGTATTGTGTACATGAACCTACTCCCCAAGATGAATGCAAATTTATGTGTTGCAAGCATACATTAATAAAATAAAATAAAACAATAGTAAAAATACAGTAGTAGCAATGTGAGGAAGATAAACAAAAAACTTTAAAGAATTTTGAAGATCGTATAAATTGACAGATGTTAAAATCACTTTTCCTTTTTCCAGTCACAAATAGTGTCTTAAATTCAAATATATTTGAAGAAACCTTAATCTTTTTAACTTGTCCTCTTGAATTTATCACAAATTCTCAGAAGAGGTATTCATTGATTAATTAAAGCAATAATTTTTTTTTCTTTTTTTGGTACTGGGGATCTAACTCAGGACCTTGCCCATGTCAGGCAGGTGCTTATGCCGCTGAGCTAGTTCGCTGGCTCTAAAGCAATAATTCAGTATGTTTAAACATTCTGGTTGATTTCTCTTCATAAAAGTCATTCTAATGTTCAGTCCTGAACATGATGGATTTTCTCTGCCAAAAAGATACATAGAGGAATAGGAAAAAATACATATAAATTCACATTTCACTTCCTTTAAGAAAAGTCTTCTTTAAAAATAGTGTTTCTCAAACTTTAACTCTCACAGCACCTTTGTACACTTGATAGTTACTAAAATGTCAGATTATCGTTTTTACTGACATTTGCCATATTTAAATTAAAACAAATTTAAACTAGTAATTCATTTCAAAATGTCAATGTTAAAACCACCATATGTGACCATAAATTGATGAAAAAATATTTTAAGACAAAATTAATTTTAATGAGAATTGTTTTATATATTTTGGATTTTGTTTTAGAATTTGGAATTGGTTATAAATTTTTGAAATCTCAGTGGTGTCTACCTTAAGAGAAGATAGCTCAATTCTCACTTTTGCCCTCTGCTTCCATCCTCTTTTAATATATTGCTTGGTTGAGCCCATGAAGAAAATTCAATCTCCAACAGTTATGCAATAATAAGAAGCATTGTAAACTTTTCCAAGTAATTGTGAATATTGTCTCCTGATACCTCAGCAAAACTTGATCAGTATAGTTCCCTTTCCCTTCCCTTCCCTTCCCTTCCCTTCCCTTCCCTTCCCTTCCCTTCCCTTCCCTTCCCTTCCCTTCCCTTCCCTTCTTTCCCTTTCCTTTTTTCTTTTCTGTATTTAGTACAGGTTTTTACAGGGCCTCACTACTTGAAGTGATCCTCTTGTTTTCAGCCTCCCAAGCAATGGGATCACAGGAGTGCATCACCACGCCCAGTCTCAGCACGCACCAGCGGTGCAGCCAGCAGGGATGCTGGGAATGGAGCCCTGGTCCCTGTGCCTGCCTACGCAGGTGCTTTAGTTCACTGAGCTATCTAGCCAACCCTAGTAATAGTTTCTTAAATACTAGTTGCTGTGTGGATCTAAAACCAGATTACTAAATATTTTTATACTGATACATTAAAATCCATTGCCTACATCAAACTTTTGATTGATCATTCATTGACAATTCAACAACATTTTTTTTTTTTTTTTGGTACTAGGGATTGAACTCAGGACCTTGAGCTTGCCAAGCAAGCACTTATTCTATTGAGGTATCTCGCCAGAACTTCAACAAATTTTGAAGGTCTTATGTAGCATCAGATAATCAAATTCCTTGGTATCATTGCTGATGTCATGACAATAGTCCTGAAAGGTAAGATACTGTTAAGTTAGTGATTGTGGAAACAAATTTTTCACAATTTAATTTTTCTGAAAGCTCTAAATTTATCACTGGCAATTAAAAAATAATCCAACTGTTTTCCTTGCAGGACAAGATGTCTGACAAACACCTACATAGGGACAACCCTGCTTTGCCTGTCATTTGTTGCTTCAAATAAAAATGTTCCATTAAAAAAAACCCAGTAAGGTCAGTTCACAACTCACATAATAAGTAATCTTCCTAGAGACAGCCACTGTTCTTTTGTATAAGCCCAAGTGTTTTATATATGCTTCCTATTTAATCATGCAAAATATATGGAATAGTTTTTCCCTTTTCACCGGGGACATTTTTAAGTGGAACAGGATTTATGTGTTCATTCGTATGTTTTACTTGGAATTCTGTGGCTGTACGAATGCGGTGACTTTGGCAGCATGTCTGGCGCTTAGCCAGTGCTGGAACTAACTGCTGGCTTCCTTCTCCACCTGACCTTCTTTAGCAAACACAGAAGCAAACAAACAAACAAACAAAAAACCTACAAAAGCCACATTCTCAAAGAAAGTGAGAGCATTCCCGGCATGATGACTTGTAGTTGTCTGCCAATCCATGGGATTATTTATGCAAGCCAATGATGTCTTCCCTTGGGAACGAAGGGCCAGTCCACTGTCTTGATGCTATGGCCTGCTGCCCGCAGTCCTGCTTGTTTACTCTTCTCCCAGTGACCTTGCATGAAGCAGTCCTCTCCTCCCCCAGGCTAGGAGCATGCTTGACTAATATCCTACATGTACCTCGTTTATCCAGAGTCAGGGTGGTGCACAGTCAATCATCTCTGTAGAATCCCTAGCTCGCCAAGAACTGAAGAGGAAGTGATTAACACGCACATGTAGAAAGTTTCGGCATTATTTGCAGTTAGAATCCAAGCTTCAAATAAAATAATTTTCTATGGTTATCTGGCATTAAGTACAGATGAACACCAGAAAAACAGCAAAACTAGCTGGCTCTGTAGATCTTTCTGCTTGCAAGACTAAGAGTACAACTAAAGGTAATATATGAACTCAAATCTATGTTTGGAGTAAAATCTTTAATGAGACAAGGTACTGTGTCATTGGAAAGACTGATTTATTTTACTAACTTTTCATCTAGCATGTAGTCAACAATCCTAAATCATGTAAGGCTTTTATTATCCTCTCATCTACTGCATGTGCTTCTTTAGCCAAGGCAGATACACTACCCCACTTATATTTTGGTGGCTTCTGCATTTTAAGTCAGAAAACCTGCAACAATTCCTAGCTAGAAAATATCTCGTCAAACCTTCAAGTTGTTCAGTTTTTTATATTGCACCTCCAGAATAACAACTTGTCTGAAAATGACTTAACAAGCAATTTTACATGATTTGAACATATTCTATTTATTAAGAGAGGATAAATCAGTAGCACATACCCAGCATGTATGTACTTCTCCCAGGGGAAAAGTACAGAGTTTGCCAAAGCTTTAATAGCTTTATCCAAACGCTAATACAAAGGAGGAGATTCCTTTCATTAATCATAAAACTCATTTAATTCATTTTTTCAGCATCTTGACAGATAGGCATTGTAGTGGAGGGATAAGTAATCCTTTAATTCCCTCTTTTAAGCCAATGATTAAACATGAGAAAAATAGGATGCATGAGGTATATTTACCTAGAATAAAATACTTATCTAATTAAAATAATACTCATGAAAATACTTAAAACAAGAACATGTTGGATGATAATGAATTACCAAATTTGATTGTCCACAAATAGACATCTACTAATGGACTCCTGAAATAATAAGAAAGCTTTGAATTAATTTCTCCCATCCAAGTACTAACCAGGCCCGACCCTGCTTAGCTTCCGAGATCAGATGAGATCAGGCACGTTCAGGGTGGTATGGCCGTAGACTAGAATTAATTTCTTAAAATATTTCCACACATATTGAACCTGAAATCTTAGAATATTTCACAAACACATAAATATAAATTGCCCACAGCGTTAGCCAGAAGATCACTGGTGTCCTCCTTATCATCTAGCCTCCATCAGACTCCATTGTACATTCACAAGGCAGAGTAAAAAGATAGATAAGTAATGCCTTGATATTACCTGGAAAATGGTTTTTCTTCTCTTCCTGATCTCCCAAACATCCACAGCATGCTCTGTAACCATCCCTGCTTTAGAATTTATTTAAAGGCTTCTGCTCTCTCAGGCAGGAACTTTCCTTCCATTTTTGTACTTGGTGATGTAGCTTATGGAAAGCCCTGACAAGGGCCGCCAAGTAGCTCAGGGGATTAAAACGCCTGCAAAAGCAGATGCAGGGGCCTGGAGTTTGACCCCTGGCCTGCAGAGGTGACCCCACCCTCCACCCCGCCCCAGGGGCTCCCTGAGACTGCAATTGAGACCAGGCATGGTGTCATGGGCCTGTAATCCCAGCGCTTGGGACGCTGTAAGCAAGAGGATCACTAGGAATCTGATCTATGCAACAGGACCCTGTAGACCCTGTAGACCTTGTCCTAAATACAAAGAAAAGAAAAGAAAAGCCCTTACAAATATTAGAGAAAATTAATATCTTCAAATTGGCAAATAATAAGATCAGCAATTAACTGAAGATACATTAATTCTCATATACAACATTCAAAAGTATTTCAATTGGATTTAAAGTAATGTTTTTAGAAAAGTATCTGGCAAAAAAACCCCAAAATTTATATATATATATATATATATTATATATATATATATATATATATATATATATATATATAATATATATATATATATATATATATATATTTTTTATATATTTATTATTATTTTTTTTTTTTTTTTTTTTTTTTTGTATTTTAGGGGAGGGTCTATAGTATGTTCAGGACCTCACTACTAGATTGAGCTTGTATTGACCTACCTGTTTACAGCCTCCCAAGAGCTGAGATTATCGGCCAGTGCCACCATACCCAGTCTCAACTCCCAGAGTGGAACAGGCCCAGGGATTGACCCCTGGCCCCTGCGCCTGCTTGCAAGCACTTTAATCTGCTGAGCTATTTGGCCAGCCCTAAGTAATGACATTTGTAATACCAAATATAATGACTCCTTTATAAAATAGTAAGTTATAAAGTTGTATTAACTGAAAGGGGGAAAGGGATAAGTTATATTCTCTCATTGATTTTTAATACTGAATTTTGAGGTAATAATGAACAAAAATATCTGTACAAAATTGTTTGCTAAATCTACAAATTGGCAAAGTAAGAAGTGTGATGAAAATAAAGTATGAGTATTCAGTTGATGAACTGCTCTGAAGCTTTTAAAATTCACATTTCTTAAAAATATTGATAGGAGAAATGTTCATTGCATAAAGCCAAATGGAAACACAGACCACAAATCTTGAAGTACTGCATGATCCTAATTTTTAAAAGACACACATGGGGGAAAGCCTAGCAAGAAATATGTCAAAATGAGTCATGCAGTGTTCTTTCTGTGGTGTTGTGTTATTGGCTATTCTCCATGTAGTCTAGGTACTTTCTAAATCATCTAATATGAACATACATTATTTTTATAATTAGAAAAAAAGACATGCTACATTGATTACTATAAGCAATGCCCTACATTAACATAGAAGTATTTTTGCCCTTGAGGAACTCACATATAAAGCTGGAAGGATGAGTCAGACATACCTGGGAGGTGTTAGATTAATAATAATGAATGCAACAGTATAGAAGGATCAAAAGAAACTTATATAAATATCTTCTAGTCTACAACTTTGCTGGATGTCTTCACAAACATTATTGCATGTCATTAGACCAGCTGTCCTGTCAGGCTAGTAATGTTATCCCCATTTTAGTGATGAGGAAAATTGAGCTCACTGAAATTAAGTGTCTTGTAGACCCTTAATACACTCAGGTATTAAGCATTGTGAGAATTTAACTCCAGGTGTCTGTCATTTTCTTAACACATGATTGTTTCCACTGTGTATACTTCTCCATGCTGGAGGTACAAGAAAAGATCACAGAATCGTTAACCTAAACATCGCAAGGAGAAGAGTAAAAACTCATTCATTTTTCTCTAGGGTCTTAGGGATATCAGCGAAAGAAGTAAAGCTACAAACTATCTTTCAATTCCTGAAAAGACTAACTCAATAAAAGTGTCATCTGTCAATTGTGTTATGAATACAGGATTTTCATATTTCAGTTGTGTGGTGCTTTTGTTCCCCTTAGAAGACACAATGCAGATCTCTGTGAAGTCATCAATTGCCTCTGAAAAGGAGAAGCTCTTAAACACCAGAAGAGAACTTGTTATATGTGATGAATAGCTGACCATAAGCTGGGCTTCGTCTCAGACTCTTTCCTTGTCTACAAGCGTTAAACTTTGGCAGAAATTAAAAAATAAATAAAATAAAAATCCAGGTTTTAATCAATTTTTCTTTCATTTGTGACAGATCTCTGTTTGAAAAGGAGTGGGCTGTCCTGTGTCCTTCCTCCCTTTTGTCTATATTCCAAGATTTTGGTCTCTGTTTTATCTCGCATAGAGGAAGGACTTATTCAAAATATTGCTTCTCATTTAGATAGGGAAGTTGGATCTATCACAGGGCCCTGACAGCACAACAAGATCTAATTCTCTCTTCTATTAGAAAAATAAAACATTACTCATGTGTGCTACTGAAAACCTTCCACCAGTAGCTCAAAATTGATGAGTTTCTTCAAATTCTCCATTATAGGAAATCGACAGTTTATTTTACATTCATCTCAGGACTTTAACTATGTAAAAGAGTTTAGAAGTAAAAAAGAAAAGAAATGTGAATGTGGTTTATTTCAGAAAAAAGACATTATAATAGTCATTTTTAAGGACTATATTATTTTTTCTTTTATGTTGAATTAAATTCCTTGGGATGTAAGATTTCCTTGCTATCAGAAAAAGTGGCTTCTCATTTGGAAATTTGCCAGCATATCTAGTACCCTGAAATAAAACATTGATTTTCTTATTTTACAACAGAGTTATTGATAAAATTTATCCTTTGAATGTAAACCTTAAACAATGAAAAATAAATATTATTTCCAGCTCTATCAGGGTTTTCTAGAGAAATGGCAGAGGAAATATGTGTATAATTATACAAAGGAATTTAGTAGGTTACATGACCAAAGTTAGAAATGTACCACATGGCAGCTCACAGGGTCAGAGCAAGGAGAATCTACAGTAGCTGGAGGTCCAGAAAACCCAGCAGCTGCTCAGCCCAAGAAGATAACCCCACAAGGAGACCGACGAAGCAGACCAGCTTCAGGCTGAGGTCTGAAAACTTACCGCAGAGTAGCTGGCTCATGTCTGTGTTGCTAGAGCAATGAAACTGGAGATCAGTTGACAAATATGATGGTGGCAAAGACTATAGCTCTTCCTAACGGGAGTACTTCCTTCTTTTCCTTCTTCACTCATTGCGGGCTATGTGGTTGTTGCCACCCACCCTCTGGTCAGGTTCCTCTTCCCTTGGTTTGTGAGCTTCCTCCTCAACCATCCATTAATACACTCAGGACAGTGCTTCCCTAATCTGTTAGGTCTTTCTTAATCCATTCAAGTAGACATGATTATGGTCACACCATGACCCTCTGAGTGAAGGTGCTATGTTTTAAAGACTTAACGAAATTATTCAAGTTCACCTAGTGGTAATCATTGAGTGGACTTCTAACCTAGTGTATCAACTAAATATAACTTCTTTGCCCTTCCGTGCACAATACTCAGTTGTATGTTAAATTCAATGGTTGAAACAAATGCAAAAGTGCTCTGCACCACTAGTTCTTAGAGTAATGCAAATTAAAATCCCAAATAAGATAGCACATCACATCCATCAGGATGGAATTCTAAAACAAAGACACAAACAAGGAAATTCTAGAAGAATACAAACCTAAAATAATCATTGTTGAAAATGAGGTTGTAAGTTTGAATCCCTGTGCATGGTGGGTGCAATGGGAAATGGGGTGGCTGCTGTGCAAACAATATGGAAGTGTGGCAAACAGTTCAGATGCAGAGTAAATATATGGTCCAGAAATGTCACTTCTGGGATTACACTCAGAAGAAGTAAAAGCTGGCACTCAGAGACGACGGGCACACATTCACAGCAACAATAGGTTTGTGTTTGTATGGATGTAAAGCCCCTGGTCACGTAGTGAATGTATAGTAATGCCAATTAAAAGTTCACATTATCACTCTGTGTGTTCATGATGCTGCGGATCTAGCTTGGGTGTTCCAGATCAGCTTCTGTGCATGGAGACCAACCACAAGGATTCCATGACCAGAAAGAGGCAGACAAACCAAGAACTGTGCAAATGCAATTTACTGAGGGACTCACTGAGAAAAGCATGGGCCTGGGCTGCAGCAAGTCCAACTGGATCTCCACAATTTGGAGCAGAGGGAGGGTTTTTATATGTGAGTTAGGACAAAAATGACCTGATTCTAACTGGGATATATGCTGTTTCTTTAAGCTAAGGGCAAAGACTTAGGCACATTTCTGGTGCTAGGGTCCTAAAGTAAATTTCCACATACCACTTCAATGTTTTGTACTGTAATGGTTATGTCCATTTAGAGCTTACTGGTAAGCCAGGCAGCAGTAGCTGGCCCTGGGGAAATCTTAGTAATGATATAAGACAGCTAGAGTCACATCAAGCTGAGCCCACCTGTCCACGACTCTCTGACCTTAAGGAATCATATCATTACCATCAATTGTCAGCATTCCTTCCCCTGAAATGATAAATGTGTTTCTCTTGAAGTATATTATAGCCACAGAAAGTTTTGAATTAACTCCAGAGATGACAAAATACACTAATCTAAGGCTTTCTGTAGATTGAGTTGAAAGTCTGGAATAAACTTTTTTTGTTGTTGCTTTTTTGAGACAAGGTTTCACTATATAGTTCAAGCTGATCTTGAATGTACTTTGTAGCCCAGGCTGGCCTTGAACTTACAACAATCCTTATGCCTCATTCTGTGTTGTGATCACAGGCATGTGCTACTACCCTTGGGTTGTAATACACTTTCCACTTTGGGGGCAAATTTAATGTTTTTGATATATAATGCACAGTGCTGAATGGAATCTGGTATATTAAAGATCTATAAATAAGTGACATATGCATTGAGTGCTGGAATTATGTTTCCAAAGTAAAAATATATCTGAAAGTTTGACTAAATTTATAAAACCACAAAAATTAAAGACATAATTTACTTACTAGTTTTTGATATTATTAAAGTCTGTTTAAATACATAATCAGGTTTTTCTTGATAGAGTTTACTTTAAGTTGTCAGAAAGTTTAAAAATACTTTAAATACCCAAACATTAAATTTGTAAGAAGTTTAAAGTATTTATATATAATTTCATAATTTGTAATTCAATGAATTGTTTGAAATAATTTAGTGTATTCAACTTGAGTTAATTAAACATTCACCAAAAAGAAAAGGAAACAATTATTTTGTTGGTTTTTATAAATATTATAATGAAAGTTGTTAGTTAAATTGTAATCTTAAGTGGTGCAAATTTTTATCATAATTATAAGTTTAAAAATACATTAATTTTAAAACTATGTAACTTCCTATAGTCCTTTTGATTCTTTCAAGATATTTGAGATCTCATACCTATGCCCTTGGTATAAAAAATTACACTAAAGCAAAGATTCTAAGCTAAAGTTACCATACTTTAATTTCAGATCTAGCACATTAATAATAACACTGCGAAAATATGTGAGTCATTTGAATTAAAGCAGAGTACTTTCTAACTTCTCCCCCTTGCTTGAGTGTATACCTTCTCTGGGGGAGCTGTTTGTGAGCTGCAATGTACTGGAATACATGACAGTCATGCAAGATAATCCTCCGACATATCTACAAGAAATGTCAAATAACTAGGGAAGTTAGAAGGTTAAACAGTAGTAAAATAAAAACAGTTTACCTAGTTTACCTCATTGTCTTTGATACTTCATGTATGATGCCAATTCTCACTAGATATAACTACATGGAGATTTCTGTTTCTGTCTCTGCTCAAAAAGGTTTCAGGAATTATTACCTGATATATAAAATTTAAGGCATGAAATATTCTGAATAAATTTTTTATTAGAATTCTGATTGTGTAATAGAAATCAATCAATAAGTATAAACTGTCTCTCCACTTCTCCTTTGAATATTAATTCTTTAAGAAACACATTTCAGGATGGAATGAAAATTACAGAATAGACTTTACATATAACCTTTAAGCAAAGATGTTCTGGGAAAATGCACCACACACACACACACACACACACACACACACACACACACACACACACCCCTGATATGTAGCATGCTTTATTTTGGCTTAAATAATTTCATTCTGGCCAATTTCAGTTTTATAATCAACCAAGGTGTGCTTCAAGCCTAGCACACCACTGCTTTTACTTATTCTATTTCTGGTCCTTTCATCTGGCAGCTGCTTCGGACTAAAACAAACAACAAACAAGCAAGCAAACAAATTATCATGTTGATGCAAGTTCCTTTAAAGCTCAGGACCATGAATCCCTAGCAGCCAGGCGGTTGTACCACACATTCCATGTTTCTGCACTTTCCCACCATTTCATAAAACTGTTTAGTGGCTCTTGCTTTCTTCTGAAGCTCCAAGTAGTGCCTCTTCCACACTTAACTCTAAGTTTGCGGCTTGGCTCTGTTTCACTAAGGAGAATAATCAGAGATGAACTCTGTAGATGTGATGTATACGAAGCTTCACCCACCAAATCCAGACTCTGCTCCTATATAACACCAGTTAGACACAGTCCATCCAGCGCCACTGAAGATACCACTCTTGTAGTTTTTATAATTTTCTAAGCATCTGTTTCTTGCTTTTTGCTAAATCAGTACATTCAGTTAAAATGTTATAATGTCTATCTATCACTGTTAAAGTTTTCTCAGGCTCACTTCGTCTATCAACTTCTGTAGCATTTCTTTCCCCCTTCTTTGGAAAGAGTTATCTGAGTTCTTATCAATTCCTCTCCAGCTGTGCTCAAACTCATTCCAGCCTGGCATTCACCTTTAACACCAGTCTATCAAGAGGGCATTTGTTAGAGATGCCTTAGCCCTACCCATGTCCTTCAGACCTCTGTGCTCCAGCTCAAGGTGAAATCTGTCATGCTCTGCATCCCCACTGAAGAATGCTTCCCAGAGTCTCCAAAAGTCACCTTTGCCCAAGGAGGCAGCCTGAAATGAGGGACCAGAAATCATCTTCAACCTGATTTAGCAGCACCAACTGAATGTCTGAAAATAAAGTACCACCCCTCCATAATTCACTTAATAGATTATAAAAATGCAGTCATGTCCACATTATTTCAGAGAATTCACGGCATGGAAAAGTCTAAGACATGTTTTTTAAAATTTTTTTAATGGATTTGATAGAGGATCTCACTATGAAACTTGAACTCACAGTGATCTTCCTGTTTTCAGCCTTCCCAGCACTGGGATTATAGGCATGCACCACCACATCCAGACTTGGCTCAGTCTGCCCAAGGCTGGGGTGGTGTGATCCATGATACCTTGGATCGAGCCCCAGGCCCTGCACTTGACAAGGAGGCACTTAGTCTTCTCAGTTGTTTCACAGCCCTAGAGATATGATTCTGATAATAACCACACAGAGATATTATCAGCACCAATTAACAAGAGCAGCCATATCTGACCAATACACAAGAACCAAAATCTCAATTCAATTTTTTGGGGAAATAAAAGAGTATAAATTCACTGAATTTACTTCTCTCAGTTCATGGCTCAGTGAAAAGAGAAATTAAAAGAGATTCATTGATTAAAACAAAACAACTGAAAAATTTCAGAAGTACAAGAACAACAAATTCATAGTTCAGATGATTTTTTCAATGCAAATTTATAATTTAGATATTTTTCCATCATCTCACAGAATTAAAAGAATTACTTCACAAAAGTCCACAAATATAACATTAAACTGTGAGTAACACAGTTTATACAATGGAAGACAGAAAATATTAAGAAAATATTTCATAGTTGGGGGTAAAAACACATGGTTGCCTGTATTACTCAAAAATCAGTCAATACAAATTCACTGCCACAGTAACTGAATGAATGAAAAAGTCAAATGATCTGAATAAGGACTGAAAAAATTAATGTAATTATGATGAAAATTCTAAACAAACTAGAGAAAAAAGAAAATTTGATTTTGTAGAATATAAACACATTCAACTTGAATCATACTTGGTGGTTCCTTATTGAATAACTTTACCATCTTTGTAAAAAATAAATACACTTTTTCTGTTCAATAGTTCATGTGTTCTTTTAGCCAATACAGTGAGATAATAAAACAAAGATTGCCCATATAGAATCTAGTCAGAAGGTGGAACAGTTGGAAACATTATACATCAGTAGTGAGAAAAACAGTAACTCAGGTACCTCAGGAAAGAAATTGGCAGATTCTATCAAAGTTAGACATGCTTCTATTCCATTACCCATCAATTCCACTTCTGGGTAGAGTAGAGAATTTAAAAATGTGAGTTTAGAAAAAAACTTATGCACAAAGTTTTCTAGTGGTTTGATGTATAACACTATGAATATAGAAACAGTCCACTTCAATACAAGAGTGCATAAATGTTTCTATTCTAAGCGTGTATTTATATTGAGCTCTAAAGATTCAAAAATAATTTAGAATAATATCAATCTCAACGATGGTTGACTCAGTCCATGGATGCTGTTTACCAGCAAAGTGTGATAGAAGTTTTGTGGAGGATTGAAAATATTCTGTATTTTTATTTGAGTTACATGGATTTTATATTTGGAAAATCTTATTGAGCTGTATGATTAAGATCTGTGAACTTTCTGTTTGAAATATACATATATATATATGTATATATAGAATATATATTTATAGTATATATATATATATTAATAGGTAAAGGAAAGGAAGGAAATAAGTAATAGAATTGTATATATGCAATGCTTTTAAGAAGTTTATATTTAAATAATTGAAATGAAGCAATAATAGGGGTAACACATGCTGTTTTTATTACTGCTGACCTTATTGTTAGCGTATCTGCTGCTTAAATTTGTGCATTTATGAAGATTATTTTTTAATGCATGATAGAAAATTTAAAGGAGAAGACAAAAGCTCTGAGCATTCTCCAGAGAGTTGCTGATGGATGCTCTTCTGCAAGCTGGTGTGTGTGGGACCCGGTGCCCCTTGGAGCCCTGGCTTTATTGGAAGCTTCAGTAAGTCAGGAGTCACGTGAGAGGAGACTGGCATGGCAGAACATACACGGGTGAGTATTCATTGTACCGAGGCAGCAGTGACTTGTTTAGACTGGAATAAAGGCAAACCAGACCCTTGGTGCCTGCTTTTCCCACTCTTTCTCTACCCCTCACCATTGTCCAGGAAGCCTGCCCCCCACCTCCTCTTAGGACCTAGGTGGCATCTCCCACCATGACGTCATCTAACACACTGAGCCTGCCTGTACAGACTAAAACAATGAAATAAAGTAATTTAGGGTATGCTTTACTTTTTGACAACATCTGGCTTGCAAAACTTTGCTCCTGCCAAATAGGCTAAGCAATTCAGGTCTGGATCACAGGGCTAACTCCTGTGGCCTCTTTGCTCTCGCGCTCTTGCTTTCTTGTGAGGCATAAGCCTGGAGGTCGGCTCTGGAAGTCTAAGACTGCCAGTGAGTGTGAATTAATGGAGAAATAGAAATGCATCAGTCTAATATTTTAAAACTACACTCCCATCACATTTTGCTTTAGCCTTCTGCATATTTACTTCCAGCAGCAGATTCTTACCATAGATTTCATAGTTTGTGCCAAGAGTATGTTTTGATACAGGCCCAAAGCGAAGTCACCTATTTCCTTATCTATAAAATAGTAGCTCTATTTTGGTGTGGGGCCTAATCCACTTCACTTCCCCAGGGTTCTATTTCCTCACTGATAAAGGTAAAGCTATGGGAATTGACATGTGCAATCTTAAGAGAGTTACTTCATTTTTTGGGTTTTAATTTTCTCATCTGTGAAATAAAACTCATTGGAAATTTCTTGTTGACCCAATGCTGTATTATTCTGAAAATGTTAAATATTCTCAAGGATCAGAATTTAAGACTGGACTTAATTTCATACTGTGAAATGTGAAAGAAAGTAGTTGTAGACAGGGGGTTCTGCCTAGTATAGTTCAAATAACAGAATCCTAACACTATTTCTAAGGCTGGTTCTGCAGATAGATGAAATACTGCCTCTTTAACTAGAGAGAATTCTGGAGAAGCTTGTCTTTCTAAGAAAGTATAATTAACATTTTGCATGTGTTTAATTAAGCTTCTCACTCAGTAGGTGAAATTATTGGAATGTGGTCATGAATGTTGCTTAAAACCAAAATCTCTAGTGTGTTAGATGTTTAGAAATTTGTCACTCTTTCAGATTTTTGGTTTCCCCTACATGAATTTTATGCACATATGTTTATTTGAATAGATAACAAAAAGAGTTTAAATGTGTAAAAAATAAATAGTACATATTAGCAAATGAAAAAAAGAAGGAATAAAACAGAAAGAAAGATAGTCAGAGCCACCCAAAAAGCTTAGTGGATTAAAGCACCTGCTTAGGCAGAGTAGAGTGGCCAGGGGAGTCACTATGAATCCAGTCTATGTAGTGAGACCCTGTAGACCCTGTACTAAACACATGAGAAACAATAATAAAAAAGAAAGTAAGTCAGGGGAGAGATGCACAGAGAGAGAAAGAGAGAGAGAGAGAGAGAGAGAGAGAGAGAGACTACTGTTCAGCTTCACAAAATACCACATCAAAATCTGAAAACAATAATAACAAAAGAATCTGAAAATGCAGTATAAGGTTTACCAAACCCATTCATGTTCAGTATGATGCTATGATTAACAGAACTGATTTGCTTAAAAAATGAAAATAATCAAGAAACTGATGTGTCATAGGGAATAGGTGGCAATAGGTGAAATCGAGGCCTTCCTCTGGTACTTAGCTTCTCCAACAAGATCTGACATGTTCCCAGGCAAGATGTGTGAAAAGAGCCTTCTAGTGCTTGTTTTGATTATTGTTCCTTTTTAGTGTTTTGTTGTTGCTGTTTGCTAAATTGCACTGGCTTTCATTTGAACTATCAAAAGCTAGATCTATTAGGTGGAAGATGCTTCTTAACCAGTAGCATGGAGATATCTTTGCTGACCTTAGAATTTAGGAGAAAACATAACCAAAGCATTGGTTTTGAATGTCAGTGAAAAATATATTTTCTTTAGAAACCCAGTACATACACATCTGTCAGAAAAGTTATCACAATACCACAGTGATGTACCCTTTGGAGGGCAGTGTGTTTTGCCATTTTCTACTCATTTCCAAGAATGAGTTGTGTGCTAACTGAAGGTCATGTCCTTGTGCCTGTTGGGTAGGGACCAGAACTTTGCAAAGTGCTGAGAGAAAATAAGAAACAAATATATATATTCTCAAGGAAAATGGGAAGGAAAGATGTAGGATTAAGAGAGGCAACCCTACTTCTGAATGTGCCTTGCCCAGTCCAGGGATGGCTTTACAAATAACCAAGCAAGCAAGGGTCCTCTCCAATCCAATTTGCTCCTCCGTTAGTACTTGGGCAAGAGCTGGTGTGGAGGCACCTGACACTGTCACCCAGGGCATCTGGACCTGCACAACAGTGAGCTTAGGGGATGGAAGCTTCAGGGCTTCTGTGTGGAAGAGCCGCCTTGACGCTCATGTGCTTAGTAGGGAGGGCTACTAGAAGACAGAGAGAGAGAGAGAGACTTGATAGGTGTCTCAAAAATAATACTTACTGTCAATGAGAAGAAGTCCTGGGAGCTAGAGCAAGACAGATGATACTTTACCATGGTGTTTAAAAGCAGCTTTAAGTGGTTTTAATATCTTGAGAGCTTAATGGGCCCCAGTCAGCAAATCATTAGATGATCAGATCCTAAGAGGAGGAACCAACATCAGAGTGACAGTCACATGATCATCAACCCCAAACTTCAGCACAGCGGAGCCAAAGGACTTTGTGGCAGAATTCTGACAGCATCAAGAGAAGTTTAAAGATGGCATGCCCACATGTAAGCTAGCCCCATCCCACCCATCTGCCTCTCAGCTCCCAAGGGGCAACAAACACCCAGGTGCAATCATAAAAATAGGGAGATTATATAGTGTCTCGAGACTATATATTTCTATTGCTCATGCAGAAGCCTATTGTTTATTGCTTTTCCTCACAATAATAATAATAAATCCTTGAAATTTTAGAACATAGACTGTGCCCACATGTAGAAAGATGTTGCAATGAGGCAACTTTTAGATTCCAGCAGGAATTTCACTTATATAAATCATACTATCAAATGCATATTTTCTTCATGATGACTTTACTTTTCATTTGTAAGTATCATGTGAATTTTAGGTCAAGTAAAAAATATGCACCAACTTTTCATCACAAAAATATAAACTTTTAAAAATTAAGATACTAAGAACACAGTTTTTCCCAATATCTAGTCTGTTTGAAGAAATTATAGTTGCCAGTTTAAAGTACATATTGATTACAAATAATAATTTGTGATCAAATAATACTTTCACTTAGTAAGAAACACCTGCAAATATCTTTTCAATTATAAACACACATATAATACTATCAACTTTATTTAATGGTCTTCTTCCAGAATAAAAGCTACTATTTAAAATAAACATATTTTAGGATGAACTTTGAAATAGAACTAGTTGAGTATGATGACTCACAGCTGTGACCCTGGCTCTCAGGATGCTGAAGCAGGAAGATCTGGGCTTAAGATAAAGCAGAACACCAGGATGAAAGGAACAGGAGCAGAGCTGCCTGCTTCCTGGCCGCTGGGAAGCAGAGAGAGCAAGTGCATGACCTACTAACTCCTTACTACCATTTTCATGTCATCTTGGTCCCCACCCTTCTGGGTGCTGCCACTATATCTGGGTCTGCTCTTCTGTACCAATGCGCTGTGCCACATTTCGGTGTCCGCTGGACAAAACTTCAAAGACTCATTCAGTAATGTGTATCTGAATTTGCTAGGTGCTCTTCGATCTGATCAGGTTGACTATTGTGTTGGTTACTTTTGTCTTGTTGCACAGGCAAAATATCTAATACCCGACTTGAAGAGGGAAAGGTTTACATGGCTCAATTTGCAGGGCTTTCACTCTGTAATTGGCGGGCTCCAAGGCAGGGTGGCATGGTGCAGGGCAATAGTTCAAGGTGGCAGATGGCAGCAAAGACAACCAGCGCTAAAGGCAGCAAGAACCAATGTCTTTTCCTTTCTTATATTGTGAGCAGGCCACTCCCAAGAGCAGTATTGGCACTCACACTGTTCCCCTGCAGTCCACACGCATAGGCTCAGGATGATTTCAAAGTGAATAACCTGGCCAGCAGTTGCTGAGTCATTTCATTAAACTTCTAAACTTATCAAGGTCACACAATGAATCAACCATAGCAACAATCAGGTTCACTTTCCCATAGCCTTTAAGTTACTCAGGCCAAGTGCTAAGTTGATCCCATCATTTTCTTGCTGGATAATGTTCATTAATTTTGTGCTCACAAAATAGTAAGGTGACTTAGATTTCTCTCTTTCTAAAGCCTAATTATATAGGAAACAATGATATTGTAAATCCAACTCCTTTAATCCATGCAAAAGTTACATTTCACTTCTTAAAATAAATGGCTTTGCTGTTAAGATACCAGTTTTGAGTAATCTGTCAATAGCAGCCTGACAATAGAGCTAGTTCCTGATCTCTACACATCTGTACTTTCACCAAAGTAACTAATAACTTGATAGAAAACACTGGAGATTTTCAGCAGGCTTCATATACTTTGCTCAATAGCTGCAAGATACTCTATTGTTTTGAACTCATGGTGTTTGAGTATGCTAAGCCCTGAGTCTTAGTTTCCCATCTCTAACATGAAGACAATAGTCTTCTGTATCTGTATCATTTCGCTAATACTTTGATTGGCAAACACTGTTGCTTATGAACCAGCAGTCAGGTGTATTATACTCTGGTTTCAGGCCTTCAACATCTTGGCTAGGAGAGACTGCTTCCCACAAAGACACAATATTCTACATGCTTTTGGGGTGCTGTGTTCCTTGCCCTCCCTGAATCAGGTCTATGCAGATGTTACTAAGTCCTGCCTCTAGTACTCTGCAGGAAATTTCTAGAAACAAGTTAAAAGCACATAAAACTGTCATCTCTGTCTTTGGCTACTGTATGATACCTCTCGATGCCAGAGATGTCTTCCGTTCATGAGCAGGCAGGTTGAGGACAAAGGCAACTGCTGTGGGCTGGGGAGATAGCTTAGTGGTCTAAGTGTCTGTCTGGCTAGTGCAAGGATCTGTGTTCGATCCCCAGTACCACACACCCTGCCAGCCCCAGGCTCACTGCGCATTGTGGCACATACCTGTAATCTCAGTGCTGGGAAGACGGAGGCAGAAGATTCACTATGAGTCTTGCATAGCAAGACACTGTGCCAAATACATTTTTATAAAAAAGAAAGAAAATGATGTGTTAAGCATGGCAATATGTAAAAATGAGGATTGTAGAAATGAATATGTTTTCCTCAGAATCCTTATGTTGAGAGCCTATTCCCAAACGTGATGGTTTCTGGAGGGGAGACTGTTGGAAAGTATTACAGTGTGTATCCTGCAAAGCTTCATCCAGGCATAGGTTGGGTTTTTGCAGAGGTGGCCAGATCTATAGCGTATGTTGCTGGGGTTATGGATATGTGATCAGTAAATCAGTCCAGTGATAGGTTTGGCAGGCCTCTAAGCTTGGTAGCCTAGAAAGAGTATAAAAGGGGCACAAAGAAGCTACTAAGGGCCCTTGGGGCTCTTGCTATTTTCTGCTTGTGAGGAGCTTTTCCCTTCTGTGATGCCATCTTGCCTAGGAGCCAGCAGAATATGGACTGCAAGCTTTAGAAACTGTGAGCTAAACAAACTTATCCTCCCTTAACTTTGACTGTTGGCTCAGCAATGTGAAAAGTAACTGAGACAGAAAATGTTTAGGAAATGAGCAGAGGGCCCATCACTGGTGGTGTCCTTAAAAGAAAAGCCTATCAAATGGACCAGCTCTCACTGCACCATGGGAGGATGCAGGCATGCTGCAGGAAGGGGCCCTCGCCAGAGCCTGACTATGTTGGGACTCTGGTCTTGCTCTTCTGGCTCCCCTGAATGCAGGAAATAGCTTTCTATTGTTTATAAGAAACTAGTCCATTATCCTTGTAGTGACCTGAACCGACTGAGGTAGGGACATCATTCCACTGCTTCATCACACTTGGCCCTTTCCAGCTGCACACCTCCTGACATTGCAAGGTAATGCGACTCCCGTTTATGTTTCTAGATGGCTGTTCTTTCACAAGAACACACCACCGTTATAATAGTCTCATGAGATATTAAGAGGATCACTAATAGTTTGGTGAAATTCTTTGCGGCGTATATCAATTATTACTATGAGAATCTGAAGTATTGGAAAAGTGATATGACTTCTGTGACTATTAGTTAACTTAGATCTAATTATTGTTTTCACCCAAAAGGTTTTATTTTTTTTATCATACTTAGCTTGTATATGGATACTGAAAAGTCTCTAGTAATAACTTTTAAAGTTTGAGTCAGAACAGGTGCAAAAATCATTAAAACTGGGGCAGGCCCTCCACACACTTCCTGTTTGGACAGGGAGAGACAGTGGATTTCAAAGAATTTGCTGTCTGAACATGCTGATTTTTCCTGCAGGCTTAAAAATAAAACTTTGGCTAAATAGGTTTAATTTTGGGAAAGAAGCAAATAAACAGGATTGAGAAGTGTTCTAATTTTTGGTCTGTGTTACAATTGCCGCTGAGCTGAGAGCAGGCTCTTCTTTATTTGTAACATATGGGCAATGACAAAGACCGAGCTGAACTCCCCTAACTACTCAATAGCATTAGCACAGGAGTGGAACACGCACACGTGCGTGCACATGCGCACTCCTATTTTCATCCTCAGTGTGTAAATGCATTATGATCTCACAGCTAAAACAACTACATCCTTGAAAAGTATCATTCCTTTAACAAGAAGAAAATAGACTGGATAGTACATGCTGCGTAATAAAAAAGGTACTCAGGAGAACTGACTGGAATTTTGTAACAGATAATTTTCACTAATAATATAAAGGAAAAAATTAATACTCTGAAATGAAATTCAAAATTAGTTTTTAAAAACAAATGGGAAAAGCAAATACTAAAAAGTGAACAATGTTGAAATAAAGACCACAATAAACTGGGTAAGTAGATAACTGCTGAAAAATAAATTTGGAATATTAAACATTAAGTTAAGATTTCTCTCAATAATAATTCAAAAGTTAAAAGAAAGGTTATGAGTAATGAAGAATAGCAACATAACTTTAATATCCAGGCAACTGAAATTCCAGGAGATAAAAAGTGAAAACAGGGAATAGTGAAGAAACAATGAAAATGATTTTCATAAAATTAAAGATTAAGATTCTGATTGAGTTTATAGATGAACAAGAGAAATAGTAAACAAAGGAGGAAAGAACTCTAAACCTCTACATTTAGAAGAAAGTTCTGAGAGCTTCAAGAGAGAAAACTAATTACCAAATATGATGAGATTGACTTCAAACTTACAGCAGCAACACTAGAATTAGAAGGCAATGATATAATACTTCAAAAATACCACTGAAAAATAATCCTGTCTGTAGTTTTATACCTAGTAGAGTTGTCTTTTGAGTGTGAAGACATGTTATCCTTAGAAGCTGTTTTATTTTTTAAATTTTAGGGAAGGGTCTACAGGATGTTCAGGGTTTCACTACTAGATGGGACTCAGTGATATGGCTATTTACAGCCTCTTAAGAGCTGGAATTACAGGCATGTGCCACCATGCCCAGTCTCCATTGCCATCTTATTGTACCATGGGGGCAGGGCCAGCACGGCAGGCCAGGGGATCGAACCCCCAACCCCTGCACCTACTTGTAGGCACTACAATCTTCTGAGCTATTTGGCTGGCCCTAGAATTGTGATAGGAAGAATTTTAAGGCCTCCAAGATTCTTGGTTCTCTGTATGCACACATGTATAATTTTCTAGACTGCAAATATAGTGGACTTTTGTAATCAAGTTATGGTAGTTGGCATAATTAACTTCAAGCAAAAGACATGACCCGGGTAGCCTTGGCTTATTCACATGACCCATTTGAGTCTAGGTCTAGAGGTCAGAGACAAGGAAGAGTCAGAGTTCTGAAATAGCAGAAACACACTCCTGTTTGTCTTTAAGGAGCAACATGGAGGTTGGGAACCAATGATGTGGTACAGCAAATAGTAGGCAGCTCATAGGAGACGATGGCCCCTAGTCAACAGCGAGAAAGATGATGCTGACTTTGGTCTTACAACCCGAAGGAACAAGATTCTGCCAACACTTTGAATGAGGAAGAAACAAACTTCTCCTAGAGATCTTATATAGAAATTCAGCCCATAACAGTAGTGTGTTAGCTGCTGGACTGGCAATGTCAGAAGTTGCTGACTTGAGCCTTTTACAGCTCAGCATATTAATATGGCTTTACTTTTTATACCTCAGTTTTATACTTTTCGTCTGGATAGTTAAGACCAAGATAAAACAAGATTTATATAACAAGAAATGTAACTTTTGTATGTGACTTTTGTAGACTACTGGGCTGTATTGAATTATTTTGCTGAATTTACACACCTACAATATTTAAATGGCAATTGAATACCCACCTCTGACAAATTAAACAAAAAAAGGATGTAAATGAAGGATCATTTTGTATCTGTATGTGCAAAATAGGATAGATGTACAGCTTCTTTCACTTAATTCAATGAGAAGAAAGATTACTACTAATACTGATTGAACAGGATATCATATCTGCATCTTGTGCTATGAGTAACCACTATGAAGACAACAATGTGCAATATATTAATTTTTGAAACTGTCCTACTAATCAGTTTTGAAACTGTCCCATTGCTATTTGTTTCTCAGTAAAATTAATAAAAAAAAAAAACTCAGCCCAACCAGTGACTTGCTTTTAGCTGTGTGATCTCTGCGTTGAAGATGGCAGCCTATAAGCAGGACTCTCAGCCCCTGTAATGGTGAAGTAATGAAGCTACCCAGATGGCTTTGCACTGTTGCATCTATGACCATTTGTGCCTCAACAATGAACACTATTGCAGGAGTCTTACCAGGTTAATACTTTATGAAAACTACTAGATTATCCAATATATCCTTCAAAATGAGGACAAATCAAAAACTGAAAATGGTAGGTTTATTTGACTAACAAGATTGATGAACACCTGACAAAACGTGTGCTTCTTGTGCTAGAATTGCATGCAGGGCTTCTTGCATGCTAAGCAAGGGCTTGGCTTTTGAGTTATATCTCCAGCTTTCATCATACCTATTTCTAAAGCATGATTTATCTCAATTACTTTAGAGGCAATGTGAATTACCCCAAAACTTACTAGGATTAGTGAAAGTTGTTTTATTTTGCTAGCAGAACTGAGCAGAGAAGTTATGGCTTCGTTTAGTTGCTATTAGATGTTGGATCACATTTTCACCTTCTTCCTTCCCCTAATGATGAAACACTGAAATACAGCTGGCCATGCACTAAGAAGTATCCCAGTAACTTAAGACAGTCTGATTACAGAGGCTTGCTTCTGACTCACAGCACTATGCACCCGTCAAAGATGAGAAATGTCTTTATTATTCAAGCTGCTGTCTGTGTTTTGCTCAGAAGCAATGAGCCCTAGTATTTCCATAGGTTGGGGGCCTCAGGATAATGCAATGCATAATTTAATCTGACATGAAAATATCACACTATTTCTTATTACCACCAATTATACCAATGATATATCACAAAGATTGTGTCCAATCTTATGAAGTTGTATAACATAATATGTCCTCTCTAGAAGAGTCCTAGGCCTTCGTGTAGAGAAAAATATGTAGTGCTCACCACAATTATACATAAATAGGCAGATTATAATGTCATAACAGAGCACTATGAGAGTGCAGAGAAAGCTCCACTAAAAGTACCCAGGAAATAGCCTTCCTATAGGCAATAGTACAATGTCTTCAGCATTGCACATTGAAATAGGATCATGTAAATGGCAAAAGATGATGTAACAGAGAATCTGTTATGCTATACTGTGACAATAGGACAGAATTTTTAAAATTTTTTTCATTAAAGGCAAATCGACTCTCACTAATTCAGAATATTTGCCAAAGGAAAAAAAAATAGCTTTTTCCCCTTGTTTACTGGTTGTTCCTTTTATTTGTCATTGTTTAGTTCTATTCATGGAAAGAATTTTTTCCTAAAATTTCATTTTCCTGAGACTTGCAATGTTATCTTCACAAATTTATTGTTTGGATGTGATTTAGCATTGTACATTAATGTGTCTTTGATTATGTTTCAAAATCCTCTAGGGAAGATAATGATAAACCTAAAATTAGCATGCATACTCAAAATCATATATAAAGTGAAAAAATGCATTTAAAGAAATTTGACTACCTAAAACAAAAGAACTTTTTAAAATTATGACTTAATAAAATTGAATCTATGCCTGTAATCCCAGCACTCGGGAGGCTGAGGCAGGAGGATTGTTGTGAGTTCAAGACCAGCCTGAGCTACAAAGTGAGCTTAAGGCCAGCCTGAACTGCATAGTAAGACCCTGTCTCAAAAAGACCAAAAAAAAAAAAAAAAAAAAAAATTGAATCTAGGTCAAAGGGAATGAAATGCACAAGTATGTAGAGAAAGAAATTAGTAAAATTCTTTTTTTTTTTTTTTTTTTTTTAAGTACCGGGAATTGAACTCAGGACTCTGCACTTGCTGGCAAGCACTTATTCTACTGAACTAAGATTAGGGTTTAGGGTTAGGGTTAGGGTCAGGTTGTAGAATTTTCCTTAAGAATATCACTCTTATCATTAGAATGTAAAAGAAGGCGCGGAAATGATGGCACGCAGATATCCCTCCTATCACGTAAAGACTTCTGAAGTTGCCAAGCATTATAATATACAAACTGCAGAAAGAAACCAATTCTTTCTAGGCAGGAAGAGAACTTTGACTAGTTTCACTATTGGCAGAGAAAAGAGCAAGAGAGATAAAAAGAAAATAAGCTTTCAGTGAATTATAATGGCCTTAGCCTGCTGAGTGCCCCAGTCACAAGGGCTTCTGTAGCACTTGCCACCTCTCTTCCACCAGCCCATACTGAGCAGTCATGACATCACTAACCACAGATCAACAGAGCTGAGACAGATCTTTCAGGCACTCTGGACATTATGTTCAGTAGGAGGCAGAAGCTGTCCATGGCCAGGGAAAGAACAGGGAGACGTCCTTCTCTCCCTGTGCAGAGTAACAGTAACGTGGAGCATGCTGGCCTTTAAGGCAGGGCAGGAACATGGATGAAAGCCCCATAAATCTTTCCTAAGCTTCATATGGGAAACAAGGTAGGGACTTCGGTGCCTACAGAAACTTTTGGAAAACTGAAGAAGGCTCACCCCTGGGAGCAGTTTTATGGGGCCTTCTAGAGACATAGGATAGGGCAAGAGAACTGAGATGAAGCCTTCAGGTCCTTGGATCTCAGCCCCTGCTAATAGATGTGTTCCAGATCTCAAATAATGTCAAGACTCTGATAAATGACAGCTAACGAAAACAACGTCAAAGCTTAATTCTGCTCAAATCCGCCTTAGCAGCCTTGAGAAGGAAAAGTATGCTTTTTTAGGGATAATTGCCTAGTAGGCCTACTACCGTTAATTTACTCGATGTCCAGCATTCAGTTAAAAAATAGAGATCTGAAAAGAAGTAAGATTTAACGATCTCTCTTTTGTTGAAAAGAATGTCATTAGAACCACAACTGGTGATAGATGACCCAAATAAATGGGTTATCAGAGGAGACCATTAAACTGCAAGTGAAAACATTTTTTTAACCTGTAGTGAAAATTGGTGGTTCACATCTTGTGGACAAGGTACAGATATAGAAATAGATGAGATGTATCATATCAGAATCACATAAGCTGTATTTCATACCTTCATTTGCTATTACTACCACATTCATCATTCCAAATTTAGCATCCTAAAAGAAGCCCGTAAGTTTGTTATCTTAGCAACTAACTGAAAGAACATTTGGAAAGGTAAAACCAGGTGCTACTGACCTAAGACTGGACATGAGTTGGGCTGTGTTCCTTCAAAAAAACTGGTTTCCTGGAACTTCCCTGCTCCTGGGGCATCTTCATTCCTTGTCTCTGGACATTGCTAAGTCTTCAGCAGCAGCATCAGAGCCCCTGCAGCTCATTTTTTTACTCTAATCCTGTGTTTCTGACTTCCTGATTCATTCTTTAGAACTCTGATTACAGAGTGTACACGTGGGTAATCCAGGATAATATTCTCATCTCAAGTCCTCCTATTACCTCTCCTATTTTTATCTGACACTTTTCTTCCCCCTGGCCATTTCTATAAATTAAGATATGGGTTATTAAAGCCAAATAGAAATGCTGAAAGCAAAAACATAATGAATAGATGCAGAAAACTTTTGATGAGTTTAGTGATAGAAAAAGTGAGCAGATCACATTGGAAACCATAAAGCATGTATCAATAAGAGTATTAAAAATATCGAAGGTATCTTTAGTAGCAAAACAATATTAAATTAGGAATGCATTTTATGTAGAAAATTTCAAGATATTTGAAAATTTCAAAACTAAATAACCCATGGGCCAAAGAAAAAAATCCCAGAGGAAGTTAGAATATAGTTTTTGATAAAAGGTAATGAAAACAAAACTTATCAAAATGTATGAAATACTGCCAAAATAGTGCTCTAAGAAAAATTATGTCTTTTTGTGTCTGTAATACAAAAAGGAAAAGGTATAAATGGATGCTTTACATCACTAGTTTAAGAAGGTAGCAAAAGGCAGCAACTTTTATCCTAAATGAGAAGAACAATAAAGTTAAAAAGTCATTGAAATAAATAAATACGGAACATCGATAGAGCATCAACAAAAGTTGGTCAGAACTTGGTTTACTGGGGCCAGCGAGATAGTTCAGCAGCCTAAAGCACCTACTTAGGCAAGCTTAGGAGAAGCACAGAGACTGTCAATTGACCCTGGCACCACATGCCACACTAGCCCTGCCCTGGGGTAGGGTTGAGCAGGCCACAAAATCAAATAAATAAACAAATAAATAAAAACAAATAAAAATGAAAATGAAAAACTAAGGAACACTTTTTTAAAAGTTGGCTTATTAAAAATTATTAAAGAAATTATTCAGTCTGTAGTGATCGTAGCCAAGAACACACACAGAGTAACTAATCGGGAATTTTAAAAAGCAGCACAGCTTACTAATAAGTATAAAGACTTACAAGGTAACACATGACTATGCAGTAAATCTTCATGGAAAAAGTTGACAATTTATTTATTTTTTGTTTTTTAAAAAATAATTTTATTGAGAAGCAAATAGCAATGAGACAACTTCAAAACTGATTAGTAGGACAGTTTCAATAATTAATACATTGCATATTGCTGTCTTCATAGTGGTTATTCATCGTACAGGATGTAGACATGGTATCCTGTTCACAAACACTATTAGAAAAATATTTCTATTCATTGAATTAAGAGAAAGTAACTGTATATCTATCCTATTTTGAATATATAGATACAAAATAGTCCTTAATTTATATCCTCTTTTTTGTTTAGTTTTGTCAGAGATGGATATTTCATTGTCACTTAAATATTGTAGGTGAATTTAGAAGAAGGAAAAACTTCTTAACAATGCCTCTTTAAAACCAGCACACGTGGTACCAGCTAACTGTAATTGTTTTGTATCTATTTTAAATAGCTAATGCTTAATTCGGTGACTTACTGCAGAGAGCACTGCAGGGCACTGCTGGAGCAGTGTGGTCCTACAGTGCTCGCCATGGCAGACCTCTGGAGAGAATCAGTACGGTTACTCCCCTGGAGGTGTGCTCTTTATTGTCCAATGGAGATTTGGGTTGTTTCCACTTATAGGTTATTACAACAATGCTGCTATAAATACTCATAGCCAAGACTTGAGGTCCACATATGCTTTCACTTCCTTGTGTACACATTTAAGCATTGAATTGCTGGGCTATGTGGTGTTAGGGTTTTGGTTGTGCTGCACACCCACCCCCCACGGAACAGGTAAGCTGTAGTCCGAGTGCTTCCAAATATAGCCTAATATGAGCAAGAGTCTTTATAGTGGTGATCAAGTCCAAATGAGGTCACTTGGCTGGGCTCTAGTCCCTAAGACTGGAGCCTTTAAAGAGGGGAAATTTGAATAGAGATCCAAGTGGAAACACTGTGGTTCCTCACTTATCATGGAGGTTACATTCCAGACACCCCTGTGGTAAGTGAAAATCAGGGAAACAGAGATGACATATTTGTTTTAGTATTTATATGTGTTTTAAGGCTTTGTAAACCTATCCCACACTTTTAAAAACACTTCTAATGTTTTTTTTTTCATTATCTTTATTGAAAATCAATAATTATATAGTTTATTAAAATTGTAGGCAAATATTGAAATGTGAAAGATATGAGATGCCAAGTGAATTTTAGAGAAATATTTCTGAAATGAATATATAGCGTGAGATTAATAATAGAGGGCATATTGCAATTACATTATTTACAAGCTTAAATGAAAAACTGTCCAAAATAGAAATGAAAAAGAAAGAATTTACAGATCAGTCATGCAATAGTTCACCCTGTGCCAAAATCAAGAAACTTATATTCATATAATTAGAATTCTCAAAGTAGAATGGGGTAGGCAATAAGTATTTAAAGATTTAAAGTTTTTAGTTGAAATTACAGCACCACATTTCCATGAAACTTTTGCACAAGAAATCTGAATAAAATCATACCAAGACACACAAAAATGAAATTTTCCAAAACTAAAGAAAAAAATCATTAAAGCGTAAACATAAAAAAGTTGGCTATGGAAGAACAAAATTAAACAGCAACTTTTTCCACATTAGGAAAAAGAAAATCCAATGTGTAAGAAACTGGACTAATTCATTCGAAGGCCTAAGAGAAAAAAAAAATCTGTCCTCATTGAATTTTACACTTAGCAAACATACTTTTGAAAACTAATGTTTCTAACCATTTTGTAAACTCATAAACCTTTGTAACATGTATACTGTACAGTACAGTATATATTCATCTGCTAAAGAAAACACTGTAAATTGTATTTTATTTCAATTTATAATTTTTAATATGTTAGAATTAATATTTTTCACTTATCATACATTAAAAAAATTGTAAGGCAAAAATCAATAAAATCATAAGTATTGCACATACACAGCACTGTGCACTACCTCAGAAACTCTGCACTAAAGGATTTAAATTCATAAAATTTGAAAACCTGAGAAACAGTGCGTCTGTGAAAGCCGAGCCACAAAAGAGCGAGGGACTACCGTAAGACAACGTGAAGAATGGGAGGGAAAACAGGACGAGCCAGGAACTCTGATGGGTGCTGGAAACAAAGAAATAAAAGAGACAGACAGTTCCTCAGGGCCTTCAAAAGGAACCAAACCTACTAATGTATGGATTGTGCCAGCACCCTCAAAGTGTGAGACAAGACATTTCTTTTGTGATATTGTCTACCTCGTGGATTGATAGACCTGGCAAACTACATGAACATGATAATGCTGTATTCAATCATTTTTAGGAGCTGTCACATTGTTCTAATTACCTACACCATTTTATATCTGTACCCAACTTCAACAAGTGTTCTGCTTTCCTACACCCACTTATGCACCATGTCATCTAATTAGTTTATTATACTCATGCTAGCTGCTAGGCAGAGGCAACTCATTGTGGGTTTTGATTGTCACTCAATTTTCACTAAAATGTTGATTAGCTATTTATGTACTGATTGGCTCTATACACATTTTTAGAGGAATATTCACTTAGATTTAAATTATGTCATTTGCCCATTTTTGTAACTAGGTTTAAACTCTTGTAGAGTTGTACTAATTATTTTCATATCCTATATATTTATATGTTCTTTCATCCATTATACAGTATAAAAATATTTTTCCATTCTGTAGGTTTGCCATTATTTTCTTTCTTAATATCTCTTAATGTCTTAAGTTTTAAATTAATAAAAAGGAGGGCAAACCAAATAGCTCAGAGGGTTAGAGCATCTGCAAGCAGGCGTAGGGGCCGGGGGTTCAATCTCTGGGCCTGTCTTGCTGGCCCTGCCACCCGGCGAACACTAAGAAGGCAATTGAGACTGGCCATGGTGGTGTGTGGATGTAATCCCAGATTTTGGGAGGCTGTAAACAGGTGGATTACTAGGAGTCCAGTCTAGTAGTGAGACCCTAAACACTGTAAAACTTTCCCTAAAAATACAACAAAAACAATGACAACAACAACATAATAATAAAAAGGGTAGGGAAAACATGCAAGTATATCTATAGGAGGCTGAAATGATTGTACTAAAATTTTCCGTCAGTTTTTTGAAAATAGCAATTAATGTGTAGAAGTTTCACTTTGACCAACAGGATGCTGATATCTGTGATCTAAGCAACTACATCAAGGACAGCAATGTGTAATACAAAAAATGTGCTTGAATACCTGTCATCTTGGTCTCCTAAATGTGTACCATTTGTAAATTCATATCAATTATTACTGTACCCTCTTTACAATAATTTTTTAAAAAGGTAAAGTAAGAGACAATAACAAAAATTTAAGGTTTCTTAAAATCAAGTAGTAATATGCAATCATATGTCCAATCTTAAATTACTATATCTGTTACTCTGAGCAACAGATTTGAAGATAAAAATAGATATTATATAAACCATTGTTAATCAGCTATTCTTGGTTTGAAAATATGTTTTTGTCTTTGTTTTTGATTTTTCTTCTTGCTTTTTACTTTTCAAAATAAATTAAATTAAATTTAAAACTTTAATAAATTTCCATTTCTATATTCCTTTATTTTGTTACTAGAGATTCTGGTGTTATCTAAGAGTCCGTTAGCTTTGTCTATGCTTATAATCTTGCCTGCTGGAGAAATTAGGCAAAAGGAAATAATTATGACTGAATATGCTCTTGTTTTTTTTTTTTTTTGTTTTTAGTCATTCATTTAATGCATTTAGAAAAAAATCCATGTCATGGATGTTACACAAAAAGAAATTGACATTCCTATTTTTCTTAATTTGTCAATGAATAGTCACATATCAAAAAACACTAAGTTACTCTCTTTCTTCTCATTACCGCACCAAGAATCTTTGCATTAAGCTGTATCTCCAGATTTTTAATTATAAAACTGGGTTTTGTTGAGCATAGTGGCATACACCTGTAATTCCAGTACTTGGGATGCTGAGACAGGAAGATCACTCCAAGTTTGAGGCCAATATGGACTACACAGTGAGACCCTGTCTCAAAAAAAACACAATAAAGAAGGAAGGAAGATGGAGGAAGAAGGAAGAAGGAAGAAAGGAAGGAAGGACAGATGGAAAGAAGGAAGTCCTTAAATTACCCAGGCTAGGTTTTTGATCCTCCTGCCTCAGTTTCCTAGAATGTCAGGATTATAGGTATGTACTCCCATGTTTGAATGCTTTATAATGTGGCATTTACTGTATTATAAGGTCTTTTATTTGATGAAGCCATACCTAATAATATTCAATCATTTCTCACCAAAATGAATTGTTAGATGTTGAAAAAGTTTGAGTCATCTCTAAAGATATTCTCACAGTCCTTCAATTTGCAAACCCGTATGAATTCCTTGATGTGCTTTAAGAGCTGATCCATATCTGAAGGTCTTCCCACACTGCTCACAAATATAGGGTTTCTCACCAGTGTGAATTCTTTCATGTTGAACAAGGTTTGAAGATCGAATAAAAGCCTTCCCACATTCCTTACATTTATGAGCTTTCCTACCAGCATGAATTTTCTGATGCTGTGTGAGGTATCCACACATTTTAAAGGCCTTCCAACATTCTTTACATTCATAGGGTTTCTTATCAGCATGAATATTCTGATGTGGCATGAGGTGTGAAGGTCTTTCCACATTCTTTACATTGAAAAGGTTTCTCATCAGTATGAATACTCTGATGTAGAGTGAGATTTCTACAGAAAGTAAAGGTTTTTCTACATATTTTACATTCATAGGGTTTCACGCCAGTATGTTTTCTGATGTTGAATAAGGTTTGAGCGAGTAGTATAGGCCCTTCCACATTCCTTACATATAAAGAATTTCTTACCAGTATGAATATTCTAATGACGAGTAAGATTCCTATACAAAGTAAAGATTTTATTACAGTCCTTGCATTCAAAGCGTTTCATACCAAGATGAATTTTCTGATGTTGTCTGAGGTATGCATACAAGCTAAAGGCCTTCCCACATTCCTTACATTCATAGGGTTTCTCATCAGTTTGAGTTTTCTGATGCTGAAAATGTTTTGAGCCAGTAGTACAGATCTTCCCACATTGCCTACATTCAAGTTTGTCACCAGTATGAAGATTCTGATGTCGAACAAGAGTCTTATATAAAATAAAAGTTTTTTTACACTTTTTGCATTCATATGGTTTTCCACATTTATGAATTTTCTAATGTAGAATAAGGTATGTGGCAGAGTTATAGACCTTTCCACATTTTTTACATTCATATGGTTTTTTGCCAGTGTGAATACTCTGATGTACAGTAAGTTGATGATCTCTTCTAAAAGCCTTCCCACATTGCTCACATACATATGGTTTCTCATTAATATGAATTTGCCTATGTGCAACAAGATTGGAGCACCTACTAAAAGCTTTCCCACATTCCTTACATTTATAGGGTTTTTCACAAGTATGAATTCTCTGGTGATTTCTAAGATGGCCAATTTGACTAAAGGCTTTCCCACATCCCTGACATTCATAAGGCTTCATACCAGTGTGAATTCGCTCATGTTGAATGATGTGTGAGGAATAAAGGCCTTGCCACATTCTCGACATTCATATGTTTTCT
This sequence comes from Ctenomys sociabilis, assembly GCA_004027165.1. NCBI lineage: Eukaryota > Metazoa > Chordata > Mammalia > Rodentia > Ctenomyidae > Ctenomys > Ctenomys sociabilis. The sequence goes on from PVKA01008533.1 coordinate 51,732, forward strand.
CACCAGTATGAAATCTCTGATGTACAGTAAGTTGATAGCCATTTTTAAAATTCTTCCCACATTCTGTACATTCATAGTGTTTCTCACCAGCATGAAATCTCTTATGTAGTGTCAGTTGATAGCCACTGCAACAATTCTTCCCACATTCTTTGCATTCATAGGGTCTCTCAATATGAAACCTATGATACAGAATAAGCTGGTGACTGCTACTAAATTTCTTCTGATATTTTGTACATTTATAGAGTTTCTCTCTAGTATATATGCTCTGGTGTTGTGTAGAAGATTTATCTTTTTCATAAGTGGGCATTTTTAGATAGTTGATTATCTTATACTGTAAATCCAAACCCAGGTAGGGTCTTTGCGTTTCTTCCCTCAGAATCACCCAGGGCTCTTTTCCTTGCTCCAACAAATCAATCACATCAGGCTTTGAAATGGATTGTCCCATAGAGACAAGGTTCCTATAATTCTCCAGCATCACATCCCTATACAAGTCCCCCTGTCTAAGATCCAGGTATTCTCACTCCTGCTGAGAAAAGTCTATGGCCACATCCCCAAAGGTCACCAATTCCTGAAAACAAATCATAGTTTTAGAAATGTAAGCTCTGAGTAATCCTCAAATGTCTAATACTGGAAAAACTTTAAACTCCTCAGAATCTGCCAGTCGCCAAAGCGTAGAGGCGAGCAGGCATATCCCAGCCCTAGATTGCAACTTTTTCTGCCCTTGCCTGTCTGCGTCTCTCTCTCTCTCTCTCTCTCTCTCTCTCTCTCTCTCTCTCTCTCTCTCTCTCTCTCTGTCACGAGGTCCCCTACGTTTCTCATCTGACAAACACACACAAACTATAGTCCCCTGTTCACAAATACACTGGCCTTGGATTCCAGTTTACAAACAGCCATCCCTACTGCAGACTTCCATTCTTTTAAGGGCTTTTGCCAGCCCCGGGCCCTTTAGGTCTGGCTCCAGTTTAATATGGTACCTCAGAGCCCTGTGGGCGAGCACCTTTAGCTTACAGTATTATAGAAGAAGTTCAACTCACCCCCAAAAGCTCTCGTTTGGTTTTTCGATTCAGCCACTTTTGTTCACTTTCAGCTATTAGCTTATTTTATCATTTGTCTCAAAAGTGAACACTTAAGTCAAGGAGTCCTTAGTACCGTGGCTGGATGCTTGGATCTTGGAGTGGACCAGCTAAGACACAAGACTTGCAAGAGAAGAAGGGTATGTAAGACTTCACTCCTTAAATGGAAAATAGAATACTCAAGAGTCCTGCTAGCTCAATTGCAGTGCCTTCTTGCCTTTAAAAGAAAAACTGGCAGCTTCTCACCTCCTGTTGAAGCAAAACTCCTGGATTTTCTTGTTTCCAGGAGGTTCCCCTACATGCCTGGGATTTGTTCATTTATAACATAAGCAAGCTGAAACTTAAATATTTCTATGATTCACAGCTACATCTCAGCCTTAGCCCAAACTAAGCAAGATCCAAAATGGACCTGGTTACTTTGCTCGGTGAAGAACTTAAAGGCTGTGTCAGAGGAAAATCAATACCACACTCATGGAACTGTTACTTTTACTGCATTTGTTATTAATGCATGACTTTGATTTACCATTTGGAAAATTATAGCCTCTCAGGTTCAGGACATGTCCTTTGGACCATAGGCTACAGGAAATAAATAATAACTAATGGTGATATTTTAAAGCCACATTTGTAGATGCTCATTGAAAGGGCATGCATAGGATAAAGCTGTGAATGGGGAGATCATTATGTAGCCTGCCAATATTAGCTGCCTAGTTAGTTATTGTCACAGGCAAAGGGAATGCAACTCTACTGAAGTGATCTAGCTTAAAATCTAGGACTCTCGGTTTTCAATTTAGTCTATCAGACTTTTGACCTGTACCAAAGCCGATCCAGTTTTCTTATAGTATGAGAAATTACATCTGGAGACACTGTCCTTGTTGTTTTGGGGACATTGACCATGCTAGGCTTTGAACCTCCTCAGGGCCATCAAGGACATCTCACTGCTGCTTAGTTTTTCAGGTTGCAATGTTGTTCTCTAAGCCTAATCAGCCAACTCTGCCCTGTTCTTCTGTAATTTGACATTAATCCATCAGATAATTTTGGCTTTGTAGACCATTTGTGTCACAGGGGTCACTCGCCACTGAGTCATAACTGAAGTATTCGGTACACATCACCTTCTCAAAGTTGCTTCCTAGTAACAATCTTGGGATGAAAGATGGGAATTATATGGAAATTATTTTGAATGTTTGACATTCTGAATATGATACTTCTTTCTACTTAAAGCAAGCCAAAGCCAGGCTAATCAGTACACTATCTGGGGTGACACCAAACCAAAGGTCATGTTAAGAATTTCTAAGTGAATTGTGCTTTAGACATGTGGATTCCCTTGTGGAGTTTACAGAGTTCTACATCATAATAATAATGACTCCTTGGCTAAGTGCACTGCCTACTATGTCCTCCGAGAGTGGTCAGAGAAGGCCAGACAAGAGCATGAAGAGTTTTGATGTTAATGATGTCCTCACCTCTCTAAACCCCACTTTTCTCTATGTAAACTATGTATGAGAATGAGGGATACATGGAAGGAAAAGTGAAATTTATAATTTCACACACTGATTTTTGTCATGGTGGAGGGAGAGAAATAGTAATGGTACTGGATAGAATACACCTTAGTTCCTGAGTAACTTGGGGGAGGATGACATATTAATGATGTCTAACTTTCAGAAGTACTCTAGGATTTTTTATTTTTACTTTTTTACAAGCTAAGCAGATCTACCCAACTACTGCGATAGCTAACAGTCTGAAAGGTCCAATGACCCCACTTAGGTCAGTATTTGATTACAGTTCTCTTTAAATTTATCATGAAATACATCAGAAGTAGTTGGGTACTTTCCCACCTCCTGTACTGCAGTGCAAAACACTAGTCATTATGTCTGGGTATCTTCCCTGCTCTCTTAGTCATTCTTTTTTGGCAGACAAATGACACCCATTTGGTGATACAGATAAATAACACAGATTAGACTGAACCCCCTCAGGCACTTGCTCCAAAACGAAGACTGGCATCCATTATTTCAGCTAAATTAAAAACCCTAAAATTTATGATTCAGCTCCTAAGCTATGTTGGTGGCACCATCAACATCCTTCAACCCACAAAGAGCCCATTTACACAGCTCCTAATTGTGTAGGAGTGACCAGGTAACACGTGTGCCACAGAAGTGGTCCTTCCCATGTGGAAGCAGTCATGAGTTTCTCTCTCCCTTGAAGATAATGTTGACTGAAGTACTTTTCATAGTATTTAAGCAAATGCCATAAGTACATTCTATTTTTCATGTCAGAACAGACATCTTCAAAAGGAGACTGCCTTTTGTTACTAAGGAGATTTCCCTAAAGGAAAGGCCTATTAGTTAATTTTAATACTGTGGGAGTTATCTAATTCAGACTTATATGGCATGTGTCCTTGATTTTAGCTGAAGTAATCGATAACACTACTTTAGATCTGGAAGGGATTCAGATCAGTCCAACTCAGTGGCCAAAGTTATTATGGATAACAGAATTGCCCTAGGCTTCCTCATCGTAGGCCAAGATAGTCTCTCTAATTGCAAATACATCAGACTGTACCTGAGCCAAGAGATAAAGTCAATAGACAAAGGTTTGAAAAAAAAAAAAAACAGTATTTAAAAGGATGTTTTAGGGAATGTTTCAGCTGGCTTGGCTGAGGTGGAGGGGCAGGAGCATGGTTCAGACTGGCGCTGCAGGTAGAACTCGTCCTGATGCTTGGAGTCCTGTCTACAGGAGCCTTAAAAAATTCTTATATAAGAGACAAATTTATGTGGTTCTAGCCTCTGTTGGTAAGGTTCATCAGAGAGAGAAATCCTGGGGAACATTTACCAGAACCCAATGTGACATGAAAAGTAAGGAGCGATGTTTTTGTTTAACTATTCATTACAGGTATCGCAGACCTGTGTGTCATGTACCCAGAGAAGCTGACCGCCTTAGCTTTGCCCAGCAAGTGAGTCCTACCACCTGACCTTCCACACCCAGCCCATGGCACAAAGTTTCCCCTTAATTAACATTTCACATTGGCATCATGTTTATTTTCGGAATCAATGAACTAATACTAATAGCTTATTAGTAGATAAACATACTTTACTCCAGGGTCGCCTAGTTGTATATATCTGTTTTTTTAAAAAAGATGCAGAAAGCCATGTATCTAACACTATAGTATCTTGCACAATAGTTTCACTAACCACAAAGAGCTCTATGTCCTACTTTTCCTTTCCTGTTCATCCTAAATCCCTGCTAAGCACTGATCTTTCTTTCAGCAGTCCCCATAGTTTTGCCTTTTCTTAGAATGTCAGATATTTGGAGTAAAGCAATATAGTTTAGCAGGTTAACTAATTTTCAGATTAAATTAATTGGAAGTTAATTTTCAGATTAACTTCCTGTCTTAGTTACTTTTTACTCATTGCTGGGACAAATACCTGACACTCAAAATGAAGAAAGGAAAAGTTTATTCAGCTCACAGTTTGTGAAGGTTTCAGATCACACTCCGCTGGCTGCAATGCAAATGACAGCAGTTCATGGTGGCAGAGAACAATGAAGAGCAGAGAGGGAGCATCAGCTGCAGTGCCCATCGAGCCTCTCTCTTCCTTCTACGCTGACTGGGAAGACCAGTGCGCCAAGGCTTTGGAGACTGGGACTTCTCCAAGGAAGTGGGGAAGGGCAGCCAGGAAGCCTCCTGAGCTCCTTTATACACACTTTTTGTGCTGAGTCACTCGGGCGTGGCCCATGGCCGTAGGGTGCAACCAATCGCACCCCAGGTTAGGCCTTGTCCACCTGCGGGGCAGGGGAAGGCCCCCAGGCTGGGAGCTGCACCAGCTGCTCAGCCAAGTTGACACAGTGTATCAATTATCGCACTTCCTTTACTTAACATTACACATCCAATGTTCCCATTCCTCTGTACTTTATGTTGGCTTGACAACTCTTTTCTTTTGGGGTTAATAACGTTCTATTATGTACCATAGTTGGTTTGGTCACTCCCCTTAGTTTTTTTTTTTTTTCCAATTATAAATAAAACTATATTTTTTATTTTTTTTTTTTTGTCTTTTTTGAGACAGGGTCTCATTGTGCAGTTCAGGCTGGCCTTGAGCTCACTTTGTAGCTCAGGCTGGTCTCGAACTCACAACAATCCTCCTGCCTCAGCCTCCCGAGTGCTGGGAACTATAAGCACTTGTTTGCAAGTTTTTGTGTTCATAAATAGTCAGCTCAGATAATTTACCTAGAAGTTTTATTGCTGGACCATGTGGTAAAATTATATTCCCCACCTCCTTCTCTCCCTCCATCTCTCTCTCTTTCTTCCCCTTTCTTTCTTTCTTTCTTTCTTTCTTTCTTTCTTTCTTTCTTTCTTTCTTTCTTTCTTTCTTTCTTTCTTTCTTTCTGTCTTCTTTCTTTTCTTTCTTCTTACTTTTTTTTTTTCTTTAATGTACTTAGTACAGGGTCTACAGGCAGGGTCTACAGGGTCTCACTTGTAGTGATTCTCCTGTCTCAGCCTTCCAAGCCCTACAATTACAGACATACACCACCACACCCAGTCTCAGGTGCCATCTCAGCATGCCCTGGGGGCAGGTGGGCATAGCACACCACATATCAAATCCCAGCCCCTGGGCTCTGCCTAAGCAGGAGCTTTAATCTGCTGAACCATCTGGCCAGCCCTCTTCTTTTACTTTCCATCTACCACTCTTTATTTATTTTTAGATAAGTCTCCCTAAATGGCTAAATTGACCAGTCTGGTCTCACATTTGAGATTCTTTGGCTCAAGACTGTCACAGCAATGAGATTGCAGGGTGCCGCACCACACCTTAGAGCATGTTCATTTTTGTGAGAAGCTACAGCACTGCCTTACGCAACCACTGTACTCAGAGGTACACTGGTGCTCCTGCTGCCCACACCCTCGCACATCTTTGGAAAAATAAGTGCTTCAGGTCCCATTCTGTATACTCCATCTCATTGCTCTTTTCATCTCCATGCTCTAATGGGACAGGATGTTGAGCCTCTTTCCTAATGTTTATTTGCCACTGATATATTTTTGATAAAGTATCTGTTGAGGTCTTTTGTCCACTGTCAGTGGATTGTTTTCTTGTGTGAATTGCAAGAGTCTTCTGTCTTCATCTGGACTATTTCTTTTTATTTTGTTAAGCTTGCCTTGTGGAGCAGAATTTTTCAATTTCAACAAAATCTAATTCATCAGTATTTTCTGCATCATGTTTGTGTAATTTTCCAACAGTTCTTGGGTATTCTGCTCTTTATATTTCGTCTTTTTCTTTTAAAAATGTTTCTATTCACATATCTTTAAGCTGGTTTTTCCCTTTCGTACATCAGCTCTAATGACAAGCTTATCAAAGACCTTCTTAATTTTGTTGTAATGTTCTTGCTTTAACCATTTCCTTTAGATTCCTAGAATTTGCTCCTTTCTGCTCCTATTGCCCACCTTCTATTACGCGCTACAATGCCTTTCTGGTTCTCATCTGGTTTTGTCCCTGAAGGGTTCAAGTGTTGGAAAATTGGTCTCAGTGTAGGGACATAAAAGGTGGTAGAGCCTGTGAAGTGATGGCATTTGTCTTTCATGATGGTTCTCTTCATAAAAAGAATTGGGATCCTGGAGACAGGACAGCTGTAGCTGTAGTGAACCTTAGAATGCGTTCATGCTAGTGTTGTACAATGATCTTCCCTTCATAAGAGTGAGATGTTGTAAAAGAAGAACCTGGCCCCTGTGGCTTTCTGGTTTTCTGTGAACTAAAGATAACACTTTTTATACTCTACCCAGCCTCAAGCATTTTGTTACAAGAACAGAAAACAGACCAAGACAAAGTCCTTAGCACACCAGCCATGGTTATTTTAAATTTCTGATCTCAATTGTAACATCAGCATCATATGAGTCCGATCCTGATGTTTTCTCTCTTCTGGTTATGATTTTTGCCTTTCAGTGTGCTTTATAGCTTTGTGATTGTTGATGAAAACCATATATAATTATAATATATCGGCAGAAGGGATTGAATAAGGTGGGTACAATTATGATGTTTCATGTTCTCCTGGCAGCTAGTTGGTTGTGTTTCTTGTCCACTGTAATCACTGGCATCTCCCCAAATTTCCTCTAGCAGACTCGTATCCATTCCTAGTTGTCTTTGCATTTCCCTGTGGAGCCCTCCTCAGAGTCTGAGTACTGTGGCTCTTACTGCAATCCCCTGCTACTGCATAAGCATTCCTCTAATGTGGCAGTAAGGTGTACAGGGAGAAGCAGCAGTCTTCAACTACAACTGGGTCTGAGCACTGTAGTGGGCATGTGCCTCTGGGCTACAACCTTCACAGTGTTTCTTTAGTTCTTCCCATCGCTTTACAGTCAGAGCTGCAGCTGCACCTTTCACATTTCCAGGGCTGTTTAGGCTCTGGTACAGCCCCTGTTTGCTAGGATAGGGTAACACTGTCCCTCAGGGAAGATGCTTGCTAGAGAAGGAATGCTCCAAACACAAATTAGCAAAGTCTTCTTTTTCTCCCCTTACCAGAGGCAGGAGAAGATTGTTTTCTTTTCTTTACCCCAGCACCTGTTGGGGTACTGGAGCTAAAATTCTTTAAATTATAAGGTGGCTTCACTCTTGTAAGGCTCTTGTAAGGTCTGAGGTTGTTTTCATCTCTCATTTGAACCCATAATCAGTAATTCACCCATTACCTTTTCCTTCTGCCTTCCAGGTCTTGACACCCCTGAAAACCCCTGCTTCTGATAAACTGTGATGTACTGTCTTTCTGTCTGTCTGGTTTTGTGTGTATTGGATTGTCCTGGGACTGCAATTCCCTGAGTATTGGATTGTCCTGTGAATGTGATTCCCTGATGGTTTTAAGAAGCATTGTCAGCTTTCAATTTGTTCAGCTTTTCCTTGAAAGAATGCCAGTGACAGCTTCTCAGGACTCTGCATGTTGTTGGAATGAAATACACAAACCTCTGCATAAGGATGTTTTATAGCAAACAACATTGAATTATGTCTCCCTCCAGTGAGAAGGGTAAATTTGTTTACTAAAATAAAGGCAATGCCTCCCTTTTAGGAAAAGAAAGCAGGTTTACTTCCAGCCTAATATAAAAAATGTCTATCACCTACATTCACAGTACTTTAGTTATAGTGTAAGTCAGTCTCATGCATAGCGTCCTCTATGGTTTTTAATAAGGTCAAATTTTGACTGCTCAATTAATGTTTAAAATTACTTTTTAAAGTCCAGAATTACTAATGGAAATCACCAAACCAAAGAGAAGGGCACAATTGCTACTGTTACCCTAAGCAAAAATGGACAGGGTAAATTTCAGTATCACTTAAACACTTTGTTGTATGCCATACTTCATAATTTAAGTCATGATGTGGGGGCGCTGTCATAATTTTATCATTTGTTTTCTGTGTGCTTTAGTCTCTTTTGTCTTTTCAAATATGTCTCATCTATAGGGCTTTGAGAATGTTCAAAGGGTCTACTTCATGGGTTATGCAAAACAATGGACCAAATCAGATGTCCTCTAATTTGTGCCTATTTTTTCTTCTACCATCCTTAGCATCTTTCTAAGATGCTCTGGTTTCCTTTCAGATTGTATAAATCTTTCACCTTTTACATGCATCTTTCTACCAAAATAAAGTTATAGCTCATTTTCTAAACAATTGGGTCCAACTAATTTGACAAATATTTATTCCCTCAAAACTCAGTATCCACATGGAAAGAAAAAAGCACACTAATTGTCTAAAAAAATTACCTCATTCCAGAAGAATGACAATTAGTTGTTAATGGTTTCTGGGCACTAGTCGAGCACTATAGCTCTTCAAGCCTTGAGAGCACACAGAACGCTGCCATGCTAAGCTTTTCTTCCACCTTGATGGTCTGGCAGTCCTTTCTTTTTAGCATTTTACCCTTGGAAACTCAATAAAATTCCCAGAAATAATGATATCATAGCATGGAATTTAATATTATCTAAATTTGACATGGAAATGTCTTGAGCTTGTAGTTCAAACTGTCTTGCAAATATTAAATGTCAGGGTATTTCCTCTGAGAATACCCTCTCTCTGCCTCAGTGTATTTACTGTAGGACAACAGGCACAGGAGGTCACAGTATGGGAGTGACGGCTACACAACCTACACAACTTGCAGTGCTTTTTCAACTCAGCACGTGCTGTAATTTTATACAGAGAGGAGACTCTTACACAGGAAAACCTTGTCTTCCTAGCAAGCAGACTTACAGACACTTGCATTTTTGAGGTTTGTATTTTTCATAACAAAGCATATTGGAATGCAATAAGAAAGGACCAAATAATTTGAAGCTAGATTTGTGTGGGTCTATATCCTGTATTCAGTACTTACAGTTTTACTTTCAGGGACTAGCATTTCATTTAAATCTGTAAACCTGTGTATCATCATTTCTAAAATTAAGATTATATTATCTATACCTCAGTTCAGCAATGCAAGAGGAAATCATACCTGTATATGTTTCAAACAAGTGCTAGTACTGTACAAATTCTCAGTACATATTTTCTCTTAAAATAAATTTTTACCTTAACTGAATTTGAAAAGAAAAATTATGATGGTAAGTTTTGCATAAACAAATCAAGCAGCTCATAATGTCAAGTACATCACTGTATTAAAGTACAAGGTTGAAACTAAAAATAAACATTATAAGACAGTTCAGTAACCATAAATTATTTTTCTGAATGCTTTCCATTTTGTTTAATTTCCTACATGATACAATTTTTAAATTCAACGTGCATTCACATTTTAGTTTTTTGTAGGTATAATCTAGAAAAAGACTATTAGAATTAAAAAATGGCATGGTCCCAGGAGATTATTGATAACCACATTGGATTTATGATTTGTTTATAACTCTTTCAAAAACCTTGTTGTCAAATAATGTGAATGATTTATTTAGGAGACTTGATTTGACAGAAAGTATATTTAGTATAATACTCTGCTCATCAAAATAAAGAAAAGGGTAGAATCTTCCCTTGAGTCTTTCATATTTTTCTCATCTAAATTTATTGCGAGTTTCTGATTCTTTACAACTCATGAATATCATTTTTTTCCCTCTAGACAAGTAAAATAGAACTTGAAAATTATGCTTACTTTCTCTTCATGAAATCAAAGCATAATTGGAAGAGAGAGTGAGGAGTGGCAACAGAGAGACAGAGACAGAGACAGACAGACATACACAGAGACAGAGAGAGAAAAAGAGAAAGAGAGACTATCAACCTACACTAACAGTACAGGTAAAGATTCTACACACTCAATTCTTACAGAGAAAACCTGCTGTGCTAGTTTTCCTCCTCCGTATCAGTTTATAAAACATTTGTCACACAGTGGTACCACGTTTAAAAAGTTGACTTAAATAATAAATTAAAGTATTTCAGAAAAATCATAACTAGGAGATAAATTTCAGATTTGACTGAAGGAATAGAGATGGTGTCCCATTTGACTGCCTTTGAAGCTACAGAATGGACGCCTCACATAATATTTCTTGAGCAGTATTGTGCCTCTAAGCTCTGACTGCAGTGAATGGCAAAACACAGCTACAAATAGCAAAGTTAGCAGAGTCATGGCTGGTTAGCAGCAGTAGTGCTGGCATTAGCACCCCAGCAGTCTGGTGCGGCAAAGGCTGCAGGGCACCCGCAAAATCACATTGCAATGATCTTCCCAATGAAAGAGGCAGAAAACACCCTGTGGGAATGAGTTAAAGCTGCAAACCTCACCATAGAAAACTGAGAAAGAGTAACAATGGGCCAGAATACACTCATGATTGTGACATGAAATCATGAGATCCCTGAGTTAGAAAAGTAGCTATGCACCTTAGGGGACTCCAAAATATCTCAAATTTTTGCCTAAAATCCTGAAGCATTTAGTGCTATGTTTTCTCATCATTTTTCTCCATCTTTTCTCTCTCAATGACAATAGAAAGGGAGATTTCCTTCCCTCTCTTCCTGCTTTCATAGAGGCTCACAAAGAAGAAAATTGATTGCTCAGAAGAGCCACTGGCCCAGAAAGACTATTATTCATCCTTTAAGCGTATTCTTATTTTTGTGTACAGAAACTAAACATAATTCAGATTAAGGGAAGAGAAGACAAACAGAACTGTAGAGAAAGAAAGAAGCTAAGTGTTAAGAGGCCACATTGCCACAGAGACCCACCACTGGGTAGTCTCAGGAGAGGGCTCCCCTGTCACCCACTGGCTGTGGCCAACCCCCCTCTGCAACAACCCTAGACTTCTGCATGTCCACATGAGTGAGGAAATGCCTTAGATCCAGTAAAGACATAAGGCTGCCTCATTGCCAAGAAAGGCATAACTGGAAACTACTGTAGACTTCTCTGTGAGTCTGAACAACATTGACAAAGAGCATCGACAATACTAAAATCATCACCTGACTTTCAATCATCAGTATGAATTTCATGTAACTGAAATTTATATGAGGTATCAAAAAGGTTTTAAAGGCTAAGTAAGATAAAAATGGCAACTCCACAAATTAGTGGAGTCTAAAGGAATTAATGAGCTACTTTGAAGTCAGAAATGAAATAAGAAAACGAGTCTGTGTGGTCACCCAATACAACCAGGGCACAGGGACTGTAGACATCTGTGCTCTCTTGTTTTTGAAAAAAAAAATAGAATAAAAAGTAATGACACCCATTGTGTTCTTAATTCAGAGCTTTGGCTTTAAAGAGGGCTTAGGAACAGGTCAAAGATGAACATTAGTGCTGACATCATATAGTGTGAAGTTAGATTGAAGACCTTTGAGTCTCCAATTTATAAAGACCTAAACTGAGGAAAGAATGGGATAGTCAACTTCTCTGATTGCAACTTACATTGGGAAAAGGGAAAACCAATAGTTTCCCAAAATATGTTTGACACTGGGTTTGCTTTTCAATAGGCATGCAACTTGAATTCACATTATTTACAACTAAAGACTTAAAAATCTAGGGTTTGAAACTTTCTAGGTCATAAAGGGACCAAATTCTTTCCTAGTAATCACATTTCACATGAGGGTGGTAGGACACAGAAAAGTACTATAATTTTTAAAAATATTTAAAAAATGATAAATAATAATGTTTATATAAACAAAATATTGTAGAAGTAAAAATCAAGTAAGTATCAAAAAGGAACAGGCATATTTCAAAAAAAGTACAAGTGAACTTCTGGAAATAAAAAAATACAGTCAGTTACAGCTAAGTATATATAGAACACATCTATAATCCCAGCACTGTGGGAGGCTGAGGCAGGAGGATCAAAAATTCAAGTCCAGGCTGGGCAAATTAACAACTTCGCAAGAGCATATCCCTCTTGAAAAAATAAAATTAAAAAGACTAGCTTCAATCTCCAGTGCCACAAAAGGAGCTCAGATAACAGTATAGCAGTGTAAAAACCTGAAGAAAGCAGAATAAATGAAGTCATAAATTTATGTTCAAGGGATGGGAAAGTTTAAAATGGAGATTGGGAAACACAGTCATGCAATGAGTTATTCCAACATACGTTAAAGTTCCATAAAAAGAACAGATAGAAGTGATAATATTTGAATAAATGATGGTCAAGAATTTGACAGAATTAATGAATTCATGGTACAGAATACCAGCAAATCTCAGTTAGTATAAATGACCACCTTTTAACACGCACAAAAAGAAAACTGAAGAGAACTAAACAATGTGAGGGTAGTTTCTAGAAAAAGAGAGAAACGCTGGACTACAAACAAATGATAACTAGACTGAAATGGAGTTCTCCACAGGCTTGTCAATGGGAGCCACAAGTCACTAGAAAAATATCTTCAAATACCCAAAGTTGTTTTTAACCTAGAGTTGTATACCCAGCAAATCATCTTCCAATAAAGCCAATTTATAGAGACTTTTGGAAATAAAAGGTCTATCACCAGCAAGTTATCTCTGAAAGAATATCTGAGGATATATTTTATGAAGTGTATACTTTAGGAAGGTCCTAGTAGAAGGATTTAGGGTATTAGAAAAAAGAGGGACAAAAGAAAGTCATTGGAGAAGCTTTTCAGAAAGATTCACCAGTGTGGGAGAATTGTGTATTTTACTTCATGATTGTTATATATGCAATGTTAAGTTCATGTGTGTACAACCACAGATGATTCACAGTTTTGAACATGAAGATTTTTATGTAGTTTCCATGGATAAAAGTACTTTTTGTGAAAGACAGAGAAGCATATTATCCTTAAATTCCAGTGTAAGTCAAATATCTGGAAATAATTTTTTAAAGAAAGCAAAAGAAACTTAGTGATTTATTTCCATCCACGTGCTGCTTCTGTGAAATGTGAGAAGCATTCATGTGACTACAACAGGTTGGGGGGACAAATGGACTCTATGGAAAAATGACAAGCTCAGAAGCAAGGGAAAGCAGATGTCAATAAAACGGCAGTAACAGAATGCCCTCTGCTAAAAAGTTGAAGAGGAAATCTACATTTGTATATTGACAAAAATTGACTCTGTTCTTTTAGAATGGAGAAGAAAATAAGATTTGAAAATGATAAAAGGAGAGCAAATATGAAAAGCAGACAACAGATAGAGAGGTGACAGCTAGAGGTGATGGTGAAGAGGAGGGCGGGCAGAACACTGACAGCCTCACAGTGTTGCTCCCATTTGTGGGCCCCAGGCTGGTAGAAGGGCACGTCACAGCCCTTGCTACCACAGGAACACGGGAGGTCCGCTCTGTTTCCCAGTTACACAACAGGATATCAAGCACCAAGGAAGTGCTTGCTGGAGATCGCATATGGAATTTGAACTCAGGCTTTTCCAATTCAAGTACTTGAACTATTTATCTTTTTTCAGTTCAATATCAAGGAACAGAAATTTTTTGCTGGGACAGTGGAGTATGCTTGCTATCTCAGCACTGAAAAGCTAACACGGAAGGATCTCAAGCTCCACCTTACTCTGGGCTATTAAGTAGTTTTGAGAGACCCTGCCTCAGAAACAATACATGAAAACCACAACAAAGTTAGGAGTGTAGGTTACTGTGAAGATCTTGGGTTCAACCCATAGCACTGTGGAACGAATACTGGAAAGGAAGGTCAGTGTCAAGCTGGGTTTTGTTAAGAGTTGGCGGTGGTGTAGCTCAGTGTAAAGGCCCAGATTCAAACTCCTGCACCATGCCACAAAACAAAACAACCCAGTCATTTTGTATTGATACACAGCATAGAAATGTTTTATATATATAATATATATTATATATATATATATATATATATATATATATATATATATATATATATATATATATATATATTCTTTGTATATAATGTAGATCAAAAGAGAAAGACACTAATAATTTATGAATACAAGTACAGATGATTGAATTCATCAAAAATTTAAAGGAATATGGGTTACAAAATGAAAAAGCATTTAAATAAAACTACTTGCATGGCTTGTTTTTGGAATACATATGATGCAAACACATCAAAGGAGAAAATTATTATAATTGTATAAACTAGTAACAAGTTTATTAAAGATACTTTCCCTCAATTTCAAGGTAATCTCACTAGTACCTTAAAAAGCATATAATAATTGATGCCATACTAAATGATCATATTAACGTTTTCTGGTAGTAGTAAATAAACCTAGGTCCTTCCCTCTGCCCTAAACCCTCAGTCTCAATCTCTCTCTCTCTCTCTCTCTCTCTCTCTCTCTGTCTGTCTGTCTGTCTCTCTCCCTCTCCCTCCCTCCCTTCCTTCCTTCCTTCCTTCCTTCCTTCCTTCCTTCCTTCCTTCCTTCCTTCCTTCCTTCCTTTCTTCCTATTTTGAGACAGGGTATTACTAAGTCACCAAGTTGCCCAGAAGCAAAGATAATTTTTCATTGAGTCAAAAATGTGTTTAAGGTTAAAATAACAGAATCATTATCGATAAAATCAAAGAGTAAGGCACCAATGTCTGTTTAAAATTATTCTAAATTTGAGTCCAAATCAATAAAATTTTAATAAAGTGCTATGACACACAGTTTTGGAAAAGATATTGAATTATGATTATATACAAAGAGATGACTATTATTCTAAATACCAACAACTTCTAATTTAATAAATTAGACTTTCATATTTCTAAATATGAAAATCATGGAAATCTGTGTTGTCATATAGTATTATATGGGATGGTAAGTTCATTTGGTGATATTTTTAATTTTTTAAATTTTAATTTTTTTTAATTTTTTTTTTTTTTTTTTTTTTTGCAGTCCTGGGGATTGAACTCAGGGCCTTGCACTTGCCAGGCAAGCACTTATTCTGCTGAGCCATCTCCCCGGCCCTAATTTTTTTATTTTTAAGGAATACAAAATAGTAATAAAATCAGCATTAGAAACAATACAAAATTTCACTAAACAAAGTAATAGGAATTAAGCAATGTATACTATATTGCATGATGTAATCTTCAAACCAGTTATTCAGGTTACCAGATATAAATGTGTAAAATTATTTTTTAGTAAAATAACAACAAAAATGTTATAAGAAATTTTAAAACAAAAAGCAAAAATTTTAAGCAGTAACTGTTCCTTTCAAAATATCAGTAGAAATTGGCAGTATCATTATCCTAATTATCCGGCATATATACAAAACTATATCTTATTCTCTTCATTGAATTCTCCTTTTATCAGCCCAGTTCAACTGGCAAAATTAAAATTTCTCACTACTAAGACCCCTTCAGAATAGACCTAAATATACAAAACTATATATACAAAACCAATTCCTATGATGCTAAGTATGAAATGTTACAAACCTAGCTGAAAAAGAATGCTTAATCAAAATATTATACTTCACATTCATTTAGTTTGGAATTTTACAGATGCCAAATGATGTGGAATACTAATATGTTAGATGGAAATGGTATATCTCATTTTTATACTTTGAAACATCTTAAAATGAAGTATAAAGAGTATCTCAATATAAAGTATTATTATAAAAGAAAAATCAATATTATACTTCATTATCTTTTGGTGCTAAAATTGTAAGTTATTTCCATGCTTTTATTTGCTCATGTTTATGTTCAATTTAGATAGAGAGGTATATGAGAGGGAGCAAGAAAAGGAGGGAGAGAGGTCGAGAGGGAGGCACAGGAGGAGGTGGAGGAGGAGAATGATGAAGAAAAGAACAAAAAGAAGAAAATTCTATATTCTAAAATAACTTTGAAGTGATATCACAAGCTCATTATAATCAGTTTTTTTCCTGACCATTTATTCAATTAGTGTCCAAGAAAGTATATGAAAAATTGAATCTTTATTTTATTCAAACATAAGAAGAATCAAGAAGACAGAACCTTGTTTTCTAATGTTTTTCAGAACAGAGCTATATTTGATGACAATTATACCTCTAGAAAGAAAAAGAAAGTGTGAATGACAGAATGAGCGATGGTTGCTGAGTATGAGAAGGGCGCAGGAAGGGAGGTTCTGCTGATGGAGTGGTGCCCGTTCATGCATTCCTCAGAGGAAAAAGGGAGTCATGGGAAGAGAGCACAGTGATTTGATTGTGTCATTCAAAGGCAGGACAAATAGTACAACAGAAGCCTGATGCTGAACATTCAAGTCACTTAACACAAACTTGGGCCAAGCAAAGGGACCATGTTCCATTTGCTGCTCCCTAGGGCCAGACCCTCTCTTGATGACAGCCTGATTTCAACTTGCTTCCATCAATGCAAACTTCACCACGTGTATTTTTTTAAATCAATTCTCAAGGCACCATAGGCTTGTCATCAGTTTCTACATGTGGAAGCTGCCAGTATAAAATGGACTTGTCCAGGATTACAATGAAATTAAGTGGTAAGTGCAGTATTGAACTTATGTTTGTATCTCTCTCCAACATCCTATGGTCCCTGCTATATGTATTGACTCAGATGCAGTGCACACTCATACCTGTTCCTAAAACTAACACAAGATGGGGACCACACACACACACAGACACACACAGACACACACACACACACACACACACACACACACACACACAGAATTTTTTTCAACCTGTCCCAACTCTGAGACCCTTTTGGCATATCATCTCCAACATTGTGTCCTACAATCTAACATAGGAAACAGATACACAGCCTAAGGCCCTTGAGAATAAACATATAACTATACACAAATAAGCATGTTCAAACACTAAGCAATTATTCTAAGGGCTGATGAACACAAATTGAGTCTAACATGGAAAGTCTCCTTGAAAAGAGAAACCTTTAGAGATGGACTTGAGTGACTGGGCTTAATGTGTCAAGTTGCAAGCAAAGAGCAAGTTTTCTTACTATGTCAATCAAGATTTCACATTTGAAGGTGAAGAAATGGCAACAAAACAATATTCTCTTTAGAGTAAATATAGGTATAAAAACAGAAATGGAATGCAGTATATTAACTGGTGGGACAGGCCTTTAAAATAATAGCCGAAAAACTTAGAGTCTGTTTGTCTAGGTCATTCCCTTAGCACTGAGCTACAGCACTCATTTAAAGTGACAAATGTAACTTTGATCTTTTCATTTGAAGTAAAGGTAGCGTTTTATTATCTATTTCTTTCTATATCAATTTTTAAAAGGCTCTGTAATAAAATTCATCTTTACTTTTTGCTTTGGGATTTTTTTTGTTCAAATAGTAGATGCAGACATGATTTTTTTGTGTCATACATTAAAGATTGCTGTATTCAGACTGTACAAAAGATCAAGTAGTTCAAGTTATAAAGTTCAATGTTTCTTAGGAATGTAGAGGTAAACAATGTTCTTCTAAAATTTCTTTGAAGCAATACCACAGGTTCAGTCTAATCAGTTTTTCCCTACAATCATTTATCCATATAGTCTCCAAGAAAGTATATAACAATCTGCATATGAGTTTTGTTCAATTGTAAAGAAAATAAAGGATATGGCACTTTTAAATGTACATGTTCTGAGGACCAGCCCAATATGTCATCAGATTAAAGAGCCTGCAAGCAGGTGCAGGGGCCAGGGATTTGATTCCTGGGCCTGCTGTGCTGTCCCCACCCCTGGATCACGCTGAGATGGCAATTGAGACTGAATAAGGTGGTGTGTGCTGTAATCCCAGCACTTGGGAGGCTGTAATCAGTCAGATCACTATGAGTCCCATCGAGTAGTGAGACCCTGAACATCCTGTAGACCCTAAAATACAGAAAAAAATAATAAAGAAAAATCCTTTAAATGCATACATTAATTAATCTAATAAATCAATAAAAGTGTATTGAATGCCATATACATGAGGTACTATAAAGAGCACTGAAAATGTCTTAAAATAAAAGAGGGCTGGTGAGATAGCTCAGCAGACTAAGCAACTGCCTTGGCAAGTGCAGGGACTAGAGCTCTATCCTGGATTCCTCATGCTGTGACAGCCCCACCACTGGGGCATGCTGTGCCCGCAACCAAGTCCAGATATAGTGGTGCACACCTGTAATCCCAGTGCTAGGGAGGCTGAAAACAGGAGGATTACTATGAGTCCAAACTGTATAGTGAGACCCTGTACCAAATAAATAAATGAAAAAATATTTTTTTAAAGTATATTAAGTTCTCTGTGTTAGCACATTAACTCTTGGAATCCTAGTTTTGTGATATATAAATTGAACATAGCAATACATATTCTTTAAATTGGCTTTAAGATTATCAATATGCATAAAAAGCTCTGAGGTTGAGTGGAAAGGAACATGCAGTAATTTTAATAATGTGTCAGTTGATTATCAATGAACTTGCAATACATTTGCAAACCTGTGAGGATTTGCACATAGAAGCTGATGTTAATATTGGATTCACCAGTTAATTTTCGAGGCTCTTTAAATTAATGAATCACACATTTAAGATAGATAGAATGGAAAATATGTCCACACTTTGGTATTGCACAATTTTATACTTTCCATATTGCACCATTCTAATACACAAAGCAACATCATTTATCTCACTGGATCTGCATCTGGGAGATAGATTTGTATGACTCATACTATTTGTTTAGAAAGATAAGAGTCTTTCAACTGTTATTTCAGAATTATTTTTGCTTTGTTTTGAATACCTAAGAATTATAAAAGAACTGAGGTGAAAATTTCCACTGAAGAATCATACAATATTGTAGTCAATTAAAATATGTAGCATTACTTAAGGCTGTGATAGAAAATTTCAGCAAAATTTTTGTATGTAGTTGCTAAAATCTACTGTTTGAAATATAAAAGTTGGAAGGTAGCTCAGTGGTCTAAAGCACATGCTTAGGCAAGGGTAGGAACTGTGGTTTGATCCTGGGCACCACACGTCATGCCAGCCATTCCCCCAGGGTAGACTAGGCTTGCCACCCCCCAAAAAATCTACTCCATTTGTTGCCTACTAAAATTGTATTACAGATTAGTATAAAGAGAAATGTTGAGCCTGGGGAGATGGCTCAGTAGAGCTTGCCTGGCAAGCGCAAGGGCCTGAGTTCAATCCCTGATTCCGCAAAAATAAAGAAAAACGAAATATATTAAAACTACAAAAAGCAACTTAAACACATTGCAAACTTCTTTAAAGTTTCCATTTTGTCATATATGGCCCCTTCTGAAAGGAAGCATTATGCTTTATGCTCTTTCTACATAGTCTAAGGTAAGTAGCAGACCCTGAGTGCAGAGTCAGCAATGAGTGAATGCTAGTGAGAGCTAGTGAACGCTAGAGAGAACATTACTTTTGCAACTGACAAGACTCTATTACTAATCCACGAATCATTTCTTTCTCAAACTAAGCTTATGCATAAATACAAGCAAGTGTAGATTTTTAAAGGGAAGACCTATATTGTATGTATGTAGTGAGATGTGCCAGGGAACCAGCCAGGTATTCAAGACAATTTATAAACCCATGATTAATTATTCATGTATTGAGGGAAGTATCTTCAAATATCATGCATGACTTTTTCCAACACTTTTCTATTTCCACCATGTTTGAGAGCAAATATCAGTTTTTCAAACAAGATTTTTCTTTTGTGCGCTCAATATTCTAATTTCTTATTCATGTTACAAATAGAACAAAAGTGTCAGCTCTCCACACTGAAAGCTGTTTTTCAGAGGAAAGGCCATTTCATGTGTGAGTTTCTGACTTTTTGCAATCAATAGAAAACCTTTCAAATGAGTTTTTAAAAGAATCTAGCACATTTGCACATTTTCTTATTGTTACAGACAGGAATTCCAATATTATGCCATATCCACCTTTTTTTTTTCTCTTTTTTTCCCCCATTTATTTTTATTTTATTGAAATAGAAATGTCAATCAGACAGTTTCAAAACACCATAACCATACAGAGTCGATGAAATAATACATTGCAAACTATTTTCATAACGTTTTGGTATTGTACAAGGTGCATACATGATATTATATTTACAGGTTTTTATATAGCTGAATTATATCAAAGATTCAATAATTATTTACATAGTGGATGACCATAGCAAGAGCTTCTGCATGTCAAAAGAAATTGTCAACAGAGTGAAAAGACAACCCACAAACTTTGAAAAAATCCTAACTAATAAGCAATCAGACAGAGGTCTACTGTCTAGAATTTATAAAGAAATAAGATATAACAGGGCCCTCAAATTTAAAGACCCAATTCAGAAATGGGCATCTGAGATGAATACACACTTCTCAGATGACGAAATTAAAGAAGCAAACAAATATATGAAAAAATGCTCCACATCGCTAGCCATTCGTGAAATGCAAATAAAAACAACACTGAGATATCATCTCACTCCAGAAAGAATGGCTATCATAAGGAAATCAACCAACAACAAATGTTGGAGAGGTTGTGGGGAAAAGGGAACGCTTCTCCACTGCAGGTGAGAATGTAGACTGGTACAACCATTGTGGAGGT
>PVKA01008534.1:0-5000 GCA_004027165.1 Ctenomys sociabilis
GTGGCTGTTTGGCATTTGTCACCCTGCAGAGCACCCTGGCCACCTGGGCGCTGAACATTGCTAACTGCACACCGGCAGGCCAAGGAAGTTGCAGGTCCCTCTGGGGCACACCGGGCCCCAGCCGCCTTCACAGGGTTTCCAGCCACAGCGTCCTGGTGTGGTCTAGAGAGGGAGGGGTGACGCCTCAGGAAAAAGCCCCCCTGGGCAGGCAGCATTTAGAATGACTTATCTATCTTTTTTTCCAGGCCATATTTTTCATGTCCCAAGAACATCTGGAACTTCTAAGGTGAGTGAGACCCATGCCCCACGCCCCCTGTGGTGTGGCCCCAAATGCCTGAATGACCTGGGAGAGTTAAAAACTAAAACTTGTTCTCCACAGCCTTGTGCTTCACCTCTTTGTACAGGCAAAACCCTTTCCTAGGGCCTTCTCTGTTGGCCACAACATTTTATTATCTGTATTTGTTCTCCTTTTTTTTTAGTACCAGGTGAACCTAAGGCCTTCACCCTAATCTATATCCCCAGCCCCTCTTTATTTTTCATTCTGAGATGTCATATTGCTAAGCCACTACATTGCTTTGGCTGGGCTTGAATTTGCCAACCTCCTGCCTCAGCCTCCCAGAGTGCTGGGGATACAGCTGTGCACCACCACATCTGGTGCATATGCATATAAACTTTCCAATCAAAACAATTATATTTTTATTGCTTTACAAAGTTATTGGCCCTTTTACACATTTCTACTTCCATGTATCTTTAAGGAAATACACACTCGATTTACTTTCCGAGTTAATCATGATCATAAAAAAAATGGAAATCAACCACTTTTAGGTGAGAAGAATGAGCTGGAGTTCAAATGCTTGGAGTCCACCACGTGCTTATGGAGTTACGAAGCTACAAGAATAATTCTGAACTGTATTTCATTTCCAGAGTGTACTAGGATACACAATGACAAATAGGACCCTGTTGCATGACTTTTGCATGACATGATAACTATCAGATTACACTGAAATTCAATAGTGTTGATTTCTTTGAAATGTTTGTATTTTCCCACCTTTAAAAACATGTTGTTTTACGGGGCTGGGGAGATGGCTCAGTGAAATAAGCGCTTCCCTGGCAAGGGCAAGGGCCTGAGTTCAATCCCTGGGTACACACACACACAAAAAAAAAATGTTGCTTTACAATGTAGGAAAGGAAACCATAGTTTTGTTGTTGTTGTTGTTTGTTATGTGTCTGCGTGTGTGTGTCTCTGTGTGTACAGGATCTCACCACAGCTCAAACTTGTAGTGATCCTCCTGTTTTCTGCCTCCCTAGTGCTGGGATTACAGCGCGCACCACACTCCGGGACTCCATCTCAGGCTCAGTGTGCTGGGGGGGTGGGGCTGGCATGGCATGCAGGGCCAGGGATTGAACCCTGGCCCCTGAGTTTGCCTATACCAGCACTTAGTCCGCTGAGCTATGTCGCCGGCCCTAGGAGAAGAAACTATAGACAAGTATTGCTTTTGTATTTTTCCCCAGTGTAAGAAAATACCCATTAGTTCAACACTGTCTTGGTCTTCTATCAGTAACCCTTAAACTGCAAAATAGTAGACTGAATTCTTGGAAGGTGAAATCTTGCATGTTCAGGCTACAAAACCAGCAGAAGGTAGCCAGTCCCTGGCAGGCAGGGCCCAGGGTCATCCCAGGAACTCCAGGCTCATGGCCTGTATTGCACTTAGAATGCAAGTTTTCCCTAGTATTCCCCTCTGTGTGACATTTTGGGACTTAAGGCTCCCAGACATGAGGTCACCAAGCTGAGTGACAAGGAGGGCAGACCGAGTCCCGTTCCCCAGCCAGTGCAGAACTAGCCAAGCACGTGGGCACCACAGAAGGGACCACCTGCTGTCCTTGCAGCTCTTTCATGGTACCTATGACATGAACCACACCCTGCTCTCCCTTTGGGGAATGGGTCTGCCCTTGAGCAGCACACAAGCACCCCTTCTGGTGAGGTGGGAAGCCCCACCCAGCTCTGATGGGAAGAGTGTCCCATGTCCTCTCTGACCTTGCACTCTTTTGTGTGCAGGAAGGAAAGCCAGATTCTGGAGAACAATTTTCGTGAGATTCTATTTTTAATTGAGCAAATGGACATGCTGAAGGCGTTACTCAGGGACATGAAGGACGGCATGTATGACGACAGTGAGAGTGGCCCCAGGGATGTCACCCAGGATCAGGACAGCATTGAGGTGCCAGACAAGGCAAGGCGGCCTGGGGGGGCAGCGGGTGATAGGGCTTGGTACTTCCTGGGTGCTGCTCCTCTCCCTTCTCTGTGTGAGCACTAGGTGACCCCTGATGTTGGGCTGTGACGTTTACTCTCCATCCCTCAAGCTTGTCTAGTGTTGTAATCAGGGTTTGCCAGGGAAATCATTTAATACAAGACACAAACCTTATAGGGTTATTTTATCACCAAAGGGTTAAGTTCAAAAGAGGGCAGGAGATCTGTCCACACACTAAGACCCAAAGAAGTCAGCTGAGGACCTGGATCCCATGGCAGCATCCTGCATGGGTCCAGCTGAAGGCCCAGAGCCATGGCAATGCCCCCCAGGAGTCCAGCCAGAGGCCAAGAGCCCACCATGATGTCTCATGTGAGTCTGCATCAAGGATCTGCACTAGGAGGGTCCAACGGTCAGCGGTGGAAGCGAGAAGGTCTATGCCAGCAGGAGGAAGGGTCTGTGCCAGCGGGAGGAAGGGTCTGTGCCAGCAGGAGGAAGGGTCTGTGCCAGCAGGCTGAGGGATCTGCACTGGAGCCAGGAATGATACTCAAGGTAAGGCCCAGAGCTCCCCGAAAAGTACCACAGCCGTCCTCAGCGACACTGAGGTCCTGAGCTCCCCTGACAATGAAAGCAGCTTTGTTCATATGAGGAAGGCCAACGCAACAAGCTTCTCCGGGAGACTGAGCAGGGCATCATCCTGTCCTCCAGAGCCAGGAAGCAATACTTGAAAGGACCAGAAGCTCCTCCAAAATGACCTGCAGGCAGGCATTCTCCGCAACAAGGAGCTCCCGAGGGGCTCCCAAGCTCCTCCCATGATGAGAACAGCTGCCTTCATACCAGGAAAACCAGCCTAACAAGCTCCTCCGGGAGAGCCAACAACAGTGCACCAGCTCTTCCCGGTTCTCCTCTTACGCTGGGGCAGCAGTCCTCAGGCAGGCCTTCCACACCCAGTTCAGCTGGGTGTTCCAAGCAGTCAATCCACCAAACCTGGAAAACCTACCCTGCCACTGATGCTGTCGCAAGGGCCTGATGTTGCAGGGGGACCTGCCTCCCAACCACGTAAACCCCTGCTTCTGTTTCATTTCAAAGGAACAAACAAAAGCAAATGACTACCAGTGAGGTGGTCTCTGAGCATCTATCCCCAAACGCTGACTCAGCCGGGGGTTCTTAGTCCCTGCCTTCGTAGCAGGTGCCTTCGGCCTGTGGGCTCCAGAGTCAGGCAAAATAGTGAGCAAAACCAGGGAGCTAAACAGGGCTGGGTGGCTCGTGCCTCAAATCCCAGCACTCTGCGAGGCTGAGGCAGGAAGGGAGCAAGCCTGAGCCGGGCCTGCCCAGCTTACCAAGTTAGCGAGACTCAGTCTGAAAATGTTAAAAATTGTAAAAGCCTGGGGATGTAACTTGGGGCAAAGACCCTGGGCTTAATCCTCAGTGGAAGCAAAACAAAAACAAGAAAACAAACCAACCAGGGAGCTCAGTGTTGCCCTCACTCCTGCAGCCACCAGCACCTCGGTGCCTGTCCTTTCCACAAGGTCCACGTGTTGAATGCACAGAAATCTTACACTGATGGTCCACTACCTTCCGGGACCTATTTTCTGCCTCGGCATGGTTTAGCTAGAAGCGAAGTGCTCCGCCCGCTGGGGCTAGTCACGCACTCTGGAGCCGCACCCTGCGGAGCCCGCAGTTAACTCAAGCAGATGAAAACTTGCAGACATAAGCGGTCTTGGTGCACTGCCAAGCTCCACAAATACCTGCAGCATGCTCGAGTACCACAACTACAGCAAAAGTGCAGAGAGCAAGGGGCTCAGTGGTTAGCTTAGGGCTTCGGAGGGACCCACGTGCACCCGGCCCCTGCCGGCCTCTTGGCTTCCTCTCCCAGGGAAGGCCCTGCCCACAGCCGGGCCCTGCGCCCAGCTGTGGGCGCTCAAACCATGATTATTGTGCAGATGAGGGTCCATCCATACAGTGAACAGTCAAAACCCAAGCCGGGTGAAGACTGATCTGCTGCTACAACCCCTGCAGGAAATGCTCCGCCTGGTGCATTATGTGCTCAACAAGCTGAGAGAGGACCAGGTGCAGATGGCTGACTACGCGCTGAAGTCGGCCGGTGAGTAGCGGGGCCCAGGAAAGACGCCTAGGAAGCAAGGGAGAGGGAAGGGAAGGGACGCCCCCGAGGCCTTGTGCTCCCCTAAGTTCTGCACCCTTGTGGTAATTTTGGAGGGGAGAAATAAAAGGAAGAGTTGAAAGTGGTCACCCTCGAGTGTGGTACACACACTGCCACTTCGCATGCGTCTGCGGGGACCCCAAGGAGACTGAGCTGGCCGCCTGATGACGGGGAAGGTAGAAGATCTTCTTTTGTTTGTTTTTATTATTCTTATTTTTTGTGTTTTTGAGACAGGGTCTCTATGCACTTCAGGCTGGCCACGAGCTCACTTTGTAGCCCAGGCTGGTCTTTTTTTTTTCAGTACTAGGAATTGAGCTCAGGATCCTGCACGTAGCAGACAAGCACTTATTCTACTGAGCTATCTCCCCTGAATTATTTAAAAATTTCACAGTGCATTGTTTTGTGAAAAGCTTATATGGTGGGGAACAGTTTCCACATCAGTATGTGAAAAAATATTTCCTTCTGGTCAGTTGGGTAAGAGTTTTCTGTGTGTGGTACCAGGAACTGAACTCAGAGCCTTGTGCTTGCCAGGCTAGGTAGGGGTTTTAATGGGGTGAGCAGACAGCACCTTGAAAAATAAGTATATTCCATAGGGG